>PVJO010003231.1:0-126890 GCA_004026905.1 Hystrix cristata | reverse complement strand
TTTTTAAATGAAATGTGAACTCTAGTTGTCAAATTCAAGAGGCTCTCTTGTTAAAATGGTTTTACTAAACTAATATGTTTTAAAAGTTGTTATATCTCCTATATTGTAAGATATTGTTATAATGGTTATATAACTTATAATGGTTGTATAACAAAAGTAACTTGAAAATAATGTGTTACTCCATGGGATTGCAGTAGCTGGGATAATCTGTTGATGCTGACTGGATGCCAGCTTGCATCTTGTCTGGTTTATTTGAGCACAGATTATCTATTGGACCACCAACATTTAAAAGAATGAAATATAAGAATATTGGACACTATTAATAAAAGCAAATAGCAACTAAAATAAAATGTTTACTTCCATCACACCTGTTTCAGTCCTCTGCGGCTGTGGGGTATTTGAATAGGGCGGCAGACTCGCCGATAAGGAAGCCCTTAGTCTTTTCTCATCTAGGTAGTTTGAATAATCAGCTTCTTTGGCTAGCAGGGAAACTCAGTACAAGATAATACAACTCTCACAATAATTCATCTTAATCACTTAATTATTAAGGGCACACAGATAACCTGAGTTCAGACTCTGGCATTTCTGTCCTCTAGTTGTGTGACCTTAGACAACTTACTTCTTTCTGCCTCAGTCTCATCATCTATTAACTGGGGTTAGTAAGAGTACCTGCATCAGTATAACTTTCAGGAGTAAATTCACATGTGCAAGACTGCTTAGAACAGTCTCTGCCTATTAGCTGTCCCTCTGAGCTGTTATAGTAACATAGTAATTATTATAACTTTAGATTTAATGACAGCACATCTGTTTACTTCACAGTGCTATTACATATGTGTAAATGCCACTCAAATGTGAGCTACTTTAATAACAATGTATTAATGTTTAATGCATCCATGTAATTTTGTGTCTGTAGAAGAGTAAGTAAATCACAGCAACAGACCTCCTTTTTCTTTCTTTCATACTTTTTAGCTGAGGACATAGGATAAAGGGATAAAGAATTGAGGAAGTGTACAAATGGAGAGAAGGAACAGTGTAAAATTCCTTTGATTCTTGTACAGTAGAGGAGGATCCAAACAGATGTAATGTGGCAGTGCACGAAAGGGATCGCCTGCCAGAGGAGGCCATGAGAGTGTGGGTGACACGATGTCTCATCCTACAATTCGTTTCCAACTGAAACCCCAGAACCTTTCCATTCCTCTGGATGGCCCGCTGGCAACAGGTTTGCCACATCATAACCCAGCGCGGTCCCTGTAAATCGCAGGCGTGTAGCTGGGCGAGGCCTAACTGGCTCCAACTTTCTGCCTGCTGTCGGAGCTCTGCCCCAGTGTGCAGAAACGTCTGTTGCCTTAGTCCCCAACCTGCTCACGGCTTTCTCAACACTGCCTGAGGTGCGGGACTGTGAGGGCCTCGTAAAGACAGCACCTGGTTCATGGTGTTGGCCTGGCCACCTGTAACCCATCCCACAAAGTCCTGTGACCCAACCAGCAACGCGAAGACCGTCAGCCTCCTCCAGACCCACCAACGGGCACCCGCAGAAGTCTGTCTGGTCAGGGCTACCAGGTCATAAAAAATGTGGCTGTCATTCTTAGTCCCTGTTTTCTTTCCACAACTGACAAACAAGTTCGAGTGTTCTTTTCTCTTTCCAAAGTTGGTATCTAAACATACACACCAAAGCTGAAATGATTCCAATTCAGACACCCTTTGAACGTATATGCACACGGCAGTGCGTGTTCAAACCTCAGAGATGAATTGCTGCCGCAGGAAGTGTGCTTCTTCCCGGGTGCTGCAGTTTTCAGCTGATGTATTAAGCTCCAAAAGCTGTAGATATTTTCTCACAGCAGTCTGATAGTGACATTTGTCTCCTGTGGAACAAAGATTCTGAAAACTGCTGAGGAAAATGTAAATGAATATACCGAAATGTGGAGCGCAACAACAGCATCATTTTGGCGATTTTGTGGCTTACGATAGCCTTTAAAGTATCCTCAGAATGCTAGAGATAGGGTGGGCATGACCGCAAGGCATGGTCCCCATCGCACTACCTTTTAAAGATGCTCTGCCGGTCCATGCATGTGTGTGTACACACGCACGCACGCTCGCGCGCACACACACACACTTTTACAATAACTTTGGAGAGTCACATTGTTGCTTCAGTACATCAAAGGGTCTAGAGCAATTTCATTAGAGAAAGCTGTACAATTTTGCTTCATTTGACATTTCTCAAAACGTATTTGACGATGGAATTTAGTATATTTTCAGGAAAAAATATAAATATTTTGCAGGACATAGTAATCTATAGCATGTAAGTGTAGTTCCAATATAAAACATAAACTAATGTAATGTTAATGCTCCACCCTTGAATTTTAGCTGTTTAGCCATATTGATCTTATAGGTTATATTTGGCAAGATGAAAAGTTGATTTTGCCAAATGTGGCTGCTCTTCAATTACTGTGTGACTATTGCTCATTTAGACCCTGGCAAGAGACCAAGCCATAAAGGTATGGAGGGCATAAATCAGATAGTGTAAGATAAATAGTTGTAACTTCAATTCTTGGCAGGGTCTACTTGGTATATTAAAAATTGCAAGTTTCTGTGTGTTGTGCTGATCCAAGTTAAGGATTTATGGTACCAAAAAAATATGAGGTCATATGTTGTAATTTTCCAACCTCATAATTATAAAGCACCACATTGCAATACCTTAGTATTCATTTCTTGGTTATTAGGCTTAATTCAGATTTGTTTTCAATCTGTATCACAACAGGAATGTTAGTTATTAATGCTTAGGAGTCAAATATTAAATCACAGCTATCTTGAAAAAAATGTTTTTTAATTTATTTTATTTTAATGGTACATTTTAGGTGTACATAATGATAACATTGATCATAGGGGATTTGTACCTGTACATGATATATCTTGTTGCTTCTTTTTTTCCCATTCCCCTCCCCTCCCTTCACCCCCTCCTCATTTACAAAAACTTTGTGTCCATTCTTTCCTTCTATTTCTTATTTCTCTTGTCCCTCTATTCCTGTCCCCCTTCCCCTCCCTTGTTCCCTTTCCCATTTGGATATTTTCTTCCCTATGTCTTGAAAAATTTCAACTGTTCCCTTTGCTGAAAAATAGAAAGGGGAGATGTAGCGTTTGTATTAACATGGGTATGCGTGGAGCCCTTGGTTTTGTTTAATTGTCCACATTGATTTTCTTGAACTCCCACTGATGTGAGTGAATTTTTTACAACAAAGTTAAAACTAGACTATGCACAAACCCTACTTCGGTTTTTTGGTTTATATAGGCAAAAGGCAACCATCAGCATGCCAAGAATTCATCACCAGGGATTCCTCTGATAAACCTGCTCCCGTGTATTAATAAGCCTTCTTCTCTGTTTTAGGACTGTTGAAAAAACTGACTACTCTAAAAGTAGATGACAATCAACTTACAGTGCTACCCAATACAATCGGAAAGTAAGTGCCAACACCTCCTTTCCATCAGCCTGTATAAAGCCAGAAATGAAAGGATATATTGTTTTCTACTTCAAAACATTTTCTACTACACTTTCTACTATTTATTCATAGGTCCGCTTATATTACACCATCTTTTATTCAGTTATATGTATTTGTATATATCTTTATTTTATATCTGAATATTGCATCAGCATCCAGTGATACAAAATTATGAGAAATGTCCAACCATAAATCTTTCACAAGTAAAACAACTATACAGACCTTCAGTTATACTCTTGATGGTATTTTTCACTTAGTATTGATGTTTTGACTGAATGGCAGTTCTAAATTCACCTGAATATTTCTCAAAAAAATCGAATCAATTTTTCTAAGGCTCTTCAGTATATTTTGCCATTACACTATTAACAATATTCAATAGATGTATATAGAAGCTTAATGTAGTTTTAGAATCTAAAAAAGAAGAGCATTTGCTTAGCCAGAATTTTCAAGATAAAAGTCTAACATTGCCTTTTAAAGGTAGAACATGTTCCATTTATTTGATAACAATTACTCTTAGCTCAATATTGGTATTAACATTTGGTTCACAATTCTTTTATGTATTTTTCTCAATGCTTCACTGAAAGGCTTTTTTATTTACAATTTGTGTGAAGTGACAAATCAATACAAGCTGGCTTCATCCCGAAGTTGTATGAGCCCATCTTATCAGGATCTTGGCCTTCTTCTCAGTATGAAGAACTATGTAAATATTTATCGTATCTGGGTATACTTGGCAAGAAAAAGCCTCATTTTTTTCTATAAAACAGGTTTAATAGGTATAATCGACAGGCGAAAACTGCACATAGTTAAGCATTAAATTCGACAGGTTTTGACGTAGTATAAAGAGTTGGAACGATCGCTGCTGAAATGAAGATGGTGAGCCCGAGCCTTCCACCCCTCGACTGCATCCCTTGCCAAGTCAGCAAGTTCTGTGTATCAGGCAAGCTTCACTTTTAAAGAGTAGGACAATTTGCAAAATTCAGTTATTCAGACTCTGGAAAGTGATTAAGTCTCAGCCATTTTTAATATCACAATACCCTCACCGTACATTATTTGTCTACGGTTTCTTCCATATTTTTGCAATGTAGAGTATGGAGAATGTTACTTTCTTTTGGAATACACAAAACCAACCGTTCCCATCAATCTGATGCTTTAAAAAAAAAATCTTCCTGATTGTATTCATAAGCGCTCATCTTTCTTTATTGGGTCAATTCTCATGGGCAACCAAACTCAATTTCATTTATGTCCACTTAGATGACGATTGGTGTGTTGCAACTTGTGTTCACACTTCTTATGTAAACTACCTTATTCCTTGAAGATGAAATGTGGAGGTTGAACAACCTAAAAACAGGAAAAGTTGCCTTTTCGGTGGACATCCTGAGAAATGGCTTTTGTCAGTGGATGGTGATTTCCAGCCAGACTGCCAGTCTCTTCATGACCTCCCAGGTGCAAACTCAGCTCTTTCTGGAGTCTAGTTTTAACCCATGACAGACACCAGAGATGTGTGTGCCCGGAGCGCCTGTCACACATCAGCACATGTTCCTGCCTCTGCCCTTCACGAGCTGCACCTCATGCCAGAATTCATTTTAGAAACAGGAAGATGACGGCGCTGCCTCTGTGTCCTTCCCCACAGCCAAGCCGAGTGCTGCAGCCTGGCTCCGCACCCGCATGCTAAACCTGAGTCAGTCCCAGTTCTCATTTTACCACCCAGTATCTAGTTATGTCCCTTGCAGTCTTCCTGTTAATTGAATTATGAGTGCGGAGAAAGACGAACTTGCCCGATAGTGACTTGATCTAGGCTTCTGTAATCCTGGGTTCAAAAGGGAGAGATGAAGAAACATCAGTCGGCCGTCAGCAGCTTTCAATTACTCAGAAAAAAAAAAAAGGCTTATTCCAGAAAATCAGGGTAAGTAACTGAGAATTAGAGCATCTGTGAACACTGAGAAGACTGAAGAGTGAGCCTGCATTTTGAAAGCAGCCCATTCTTAGTGAATTCCCAGATGTCAAACAGCCAGAGGACATACTTATGTGAGATGAAAGAAGCAGTATTTAGAAGAGCTGGCCAGGGTGGCTGCTTCACTGACAAGCCCAGGAGAACTTAGGAGGTTCCTGGAGGCCCGGCAGAAATCAGTGCTTTGCTGGAGTGTAATCAGTATTAAGCAGCAGCATAAAGGAGCTGCCCGGAAAACTCTTGAAGCTCTGCAGAGACGAAGGGTCCACTCAGGCAGTGGGAACTTCCGACTGCCAGCGCGGGCATCCCCTCTGATGGGACTGAGGAGAGCGTGGCCGGTGCCATGAGAGCCGTGGCGGCGCAACTCAAGGTGCAAAGGTAGAAGACACTTACGGTGCACATTCTAGAGAAACGTTTTTTGAAAATCACCGAAAGTAGGAATGAGATTCAGGACCAGAGTATCAGAAAGCCTGAGCGCAGGTCCGGGCTCCTGCCATGCAGGCCTCGCTGGCCCAGGCCGCTGTCCGCGCTGCGGGCCCGGGGACCCACCACCACCCACCCTAGCTCGGGGTCCCCCCCACCCCCGCGGCTTCAGAGGAGGGCAGTAGACTCAGTTCCCGCCCCCCAGCCTTCCCAGAACACACAGGATGTGGAAGCTTCGGTGCAGGAGGGCTTGTCTGTTCATTACTGGAGAAGAAGAGCCAGAATACAACCAAAAATGGTAACGTTAAAATACTAAGAATTTTGTTAGGACACATAATAAGCACGGGTGCCACTGCCCTGGTGGCGCTGATCGCTCTTCCCGCCCGCCACTCTCCCAAGCAGAACTCCGGCTGCGCTGGCTCTCCGTCAGCGTCTCCAGCGAGCCGCATTCTCTCCTGATTCAGGCTTTTCTCGTTTCTTGTCATCTCAACCTGTAATCTTTCCCGACTTTTTATAAGGCTGACTGCTGCACATCTTCTAGATTCATGCTCTTAAGCCTCAGTGTGCATTTAAATTACCAGGGACTAGCTGGCTACATAACGAGACCCCGTCTCACAAAAAAAAACAAAAAATAGTAAATACATAAATAACCAGGGAATCATTTTTAAAAGGCAGATTCTGATCCAGTAGGTGTGGGAGCCTAAGGGCTCCAGCTTCTGTGTTTGTCACAAACGTCCAGGCGATGTTAGTGTTGGGGTTGTTACACTGAGTAACAGGGTTCTAGTTCCGGCTTTAAATACCTCCTGCGCGGTGCAGCTTTCCTGTAATGCCCTTCCACCAGTATGTCCACCCACACGTTTTCTCTGGCTTTCTATTTTGCTTCCCTCCTGGCACTTTTCAGAATCTCTAGTTACTTATTTTACAGTCTATCCTATTGTTGTATTCTGTCTTGTAAAAGTAGACACCACACCTCCACTAAGATAGTTTTCCTCTCTCAGCTCCAGAATGGTATAAGGTTTGTACAAATGATGAATGCTAGGCCCTCGTTTACTTTTGGTTTCAATTCCTAGATTGGTTTGTGCTAATCAGAATTCTTTGGTAAGAAGATGAGACTATCAGACACTAATGATGTTGTAGTGATGTCTTCTTATTTAGAACTCGGGCTTCTATATTTTACTAAATGCCTTTGTTCGGAATGAAAATACAAAGTGAAAAAAAGGGGTGATTATGTGAGTGAGTACGGATGCTAGATTACTCATATACTTGGTTTTCTTTTCATTAAGATTGATAATTCTCTTAAAAGTATGAAGACTTATCAGAGATAAATGAGACTACTTAATTCAAAGGTTGATTACTATTTAGAAAGATAAAGGTTAAGAATCATAAAAGTTCATTTTTAAGAGATTTTTAGTGCCATGATCTTCTTTTGATTATTCTGTTGGGGAAAATACAAGGGGCATGTCAGAAGGGACTATAAACAGAATTTTTTTTAAAGGGCTAGATATATCAAAGATAAAATGTTAATCCTCTCACTAAATGTTCTTGCTTAGGAAAATACGGTTACGTTGCATAAAAATGTTATTTATATTAATACGTCATGGGCTTATTATTAAAAACAAATTAATACATAATTATTTTTAAAGTTCCTGTTTCAATTTATAATGTAGTAGATGCTAATAGATATTATCTATATAAACCAAAATCCTTGAGAACCGTTAGGAATTTTTAAGAGTATGAAAGGATCTTCAGACTAATAAGACTGAGGATTATTTGTATACATGTCAGAGTTTGGAACTTGTCAAATTTAGTAAAATTATAATGGCTATTGCCTAACTGACATACTCACTCCAAGGTAGTCATCTACACACAATGTTTTAAATGTGCACGTATGACACCCAATTACATTGCTAAAGGTATCTTATGCACTTTAAAAACAATTTATGCTTGAAAAAACAAGCAATAATACAATGACTTTGTTTTTACCTTAGAAATTCAGAATTTCTAGATTAGAGCTAGAATGAAATTTGATTATGATCCTGTTAACTGGCACCCAGATCATATGCAGAAAATGTTTTATTATTGGTCAGATAGCCTGCATTTCATTGAGGCATATTACTTAAAACTCTGAACACTGAAATCCTAGAAATGTTAAGACCAGCTGCAGTGACCAGGACTTTTATTCTGCACTTGGAATATTACAGTATTTTAGGTTTACATTTGGTATTTTTAGTAGTACAGCTATTAAAAACTACTAGAAGAGTGGTTAGAGTGCTCACCTAGCAAATACAAGGGCCTGAGTTCGATCCCCTGCACCAAAAAACTACTAGAAGAATTTATTTTTTTCAACATTTTTCACAGTTGTAGTAGACTCTGATTTTCGTGCCAAATGACTTGTAAAATTATTTTTTTGTTGACCCTTAAAATATTCCTAGAGGTAGGCTGGGGATTTAGCTCAGCAGGTAGAGTGCTTGCCTTCCAAGCATAAGGCCCTGAGTTCGATCCCCAGCTCCAAAAAAAAAAAAAAAATACACACACACACACACACACACACACACACACACCCCCTAGAGGTTTCAACCACACCAAGAATTGAAACGCAAAGGAAAATAATAATAAACAACTATTTTTGTGCTCACAGTGTTCCAGAACCATATTTGGTGATTTGTGGACAGTATCTTTAGTTAATGCTCTTTGATATGTATTCTCTTCCCATCAACAGATACAGGTAGTGAGGCTGGAGAAAGTCACCCCCTTTCACTGGCAAGCTGTTAATTCACCTGTATCACATATATCAGAATTTGACTTCAGTGTCAATCCTCGATTCTCCAGCCATTAGCCAAATCACTTTACATCTCACAGCCGCAATTTTCTCACCTGCAAAATAGAAATAATTGTACTTCTCAGATGTTTTTGTGAAACTTAGTGTAAAATAGCTGCCTTAATTACTTTCCTTTTCCTTAATTACTGGGACAGAATACCTGACATCCATAATTTAAGAGAGAAGAGGTTTATTTTGACTCACAGTTTATAGAAGTTTCTGTCCGTAGTAGGTTGGCTTCAATGCAGGGCGGCATGGCAAAGGGACATCACGGAGGAGAAACAGCTCATGTGGCAGCAGGAAACAGAGAGATACAGGGTGAGGGGAGATACAGTACACTCTTCCAGGCCACACCCCAGTGACCCACCTGCTCTGTGGCTTCACCTCCCCACATCACATTTACTTGTGAACTCATCAGTGGACTAGTCCAGTGATGAGTGTCAGGCCCCCATGATCCAATCACTTCTCAAAAGCCCCACCTATTTGTGCATGAGGCTTTAAAGGAACCTCTAGATATAAACCATAGCAATAGCCTTTAGTAAATTATAACTGTTGTAATTAATAGCTAAAAAGGCACGCGTTATTCCTTATGTTCATTTACGAAGAGACTATCAGTATGACATGAGTGAAACAGCTAGTTCTTAAAAGTAAAAATGTTTTCTGTTTACTTGAAATGTGGTCATAATAGTGTCTTCTCCTGCTCAGGCTACCATAACAATATCCCATAGCCTGGGCGAGAGAAACGAGAGAAACTGGTTTCTCACAGTCATGGAAGCTGGGGCGTCCAAGACCAGGGCACCAGTGAGACCCCTTCTTCTGGCTTGTAAACAGCTGCCATCTTGCCATCGGCCCACAGGACAAGCAGGGAAACGAGGGGACAAGCACCAGGGGATAAGCGGTAATACATTGGGCTGCAGTGCTACAACATCACTAGGAGATGGAAATTATTCAGCCCTGTTACACTAGTATGGAGCGTGTAACACATGCTGTCCACTATTGGCAAAGATACCATTGCAGAGAGCTTGACTTGATTTGATTGTGAAGTCAAACGACTTAGAGAAATTTCACACACACAGTTTTTGTGTACTTCCCAAAGTGATAGAAGTATCTTCCCATATACACACATAGAGTTACTGACAAAAGCTCACTTCCAAAAAATGATCAAATTGAATTTTCTTGATGATTCTTAGACATATAACATTTCAGTTAAAGTGAAAAAGCAGTAATGATATCCATGGCAGAGGCTTCCTCCCACAATAACCACACTTTGCCCCAACATTTTAGAACTGTGATCATTTATGGGTCGTGACTAAATTATAATACCTATCAGAGAGTACAATACCCTGATAACTGTACAGCATACATGAAATGTTTCCATATTTTTGGTTGGTTAAGAAAAATTTTAGTACTAACTTGGAACATATAGAATTTTTTCAAAATGATCCAGCGATGGGTGAAGCTATTATCTACTCATTGGTTGTAGATTTGTCCACTAAAAAGTACTTAGAACAGTATTTTGCATTTGGATGATAACTTTTCTCCTATAATCTCAGATAATTTTTGAAAATTTTTCTTTCAGTCAATCTAGCTAACTTTCTAAAGAGTGCAAAAGAAAACAAAAATTTCATTGCTTTGAATGGATGGGACAGTGGGTCAAATGAAAAGTATATTGTATAAATGATGGTAACTGCTCCAAATCAGTCAACATTTCAGAGGCAAAACCTCCAAATGATTGTATTTCTAGCAGATGATCCTTCTACCAGAGTTTTACTGAACTCAGCTTAAATTAAAATTTAGCACTAAAACTCACGAGGCCTGCCTAGCATATAAAAAGAATTAGTCAGAGTAAAGTTTGTGAATTTCTACCCTTTCTTTGGCTCAAGCAACTTAACTACTGTGAATGAGAAATTAAGTGTAGAATCTAAAACTTAATTTCTAGGCTAGATTAAATAAAATTGATTTGTAACTTCTGAACATAAGAAACAGATTGTTTAAGATTTGATTTTTTTCAGTTTGTGCTCTACTTCTCAAGAGGTCATTTTAATGAAGTGTTATTTATTTTCCAGAGGTTTAGCATGCATTTAATCCTCATTGGAACTGTGTGTATTAGATGCTCTCAAGCAAGTTTATAGATGAGAACACAGGGGTTAATAGTGGAAACTGGTCACTCAGCCGCTAAGGGCCCCCCTAGAATCAGAGCCCAAGACTTTCTAAACATTTTCCACTGAATTACACCATTTCTGCTAAGAAATAGAAGTGAATCAAGAAGGTGAAACCCAAAGCCATTTACTTTTACACTCAGCTGCTAGATTAATTGTAGATTTAATGGTAGCTAATGGTCATAAGTAATTGGAAGGTGAAATTACAGATTATCTACGTAGTATACTCATAATCCCTCTTTCCCATTAGTTAGGTAATTGAGGGTAAATGCTACAGTAATATTTTTCTAACGAAGAGTTTCATAGAGTCCAATTTAGAGAGAAATACAGAGAATATTTTTAGAAAATGAGGTCAATACTGTTGTTTGATTTCAAACAGCATTCCTTCCAGTAGTGTCAATGTTGCTGGTAGTGTGTAATATCTGCACAAGTCGTGTAATATCTGTGTGTATTTTTTGGAGGGGTTGCTGGGGATCGAACTCAGGGCTTTGCGCACTACTAGGCAAGCGCTCTGCCACTTGAGCTGAATCCCTAGCCCTGTGTGTATTGTAACTGTTACTGGCACATCTATTGTGTGTGTTTTAATGTTACTCTTGCAATATTTGTAAGGATTCTGTTTAAAGCCTTGTGACTCATCTCTGGACAGCCAGCACCTCTACCACCCAGGACCTATGCACAATTTCAGCACACGAGCCCCACCCCATGCCCCGGAACAAGGATCTGCATTTTAGGAAGTTCACTTGGTTATTGCATGCATGCTTAGCCTTGGGGAGCATTACTTGAAAGTATTTTATACTTTCTTTGCAACTTATTTTTACTTTCAAAGTGTGCAATTATACAGGTGAATCTTCTAAAACAAAAGAATAGTCTTTGTTCTATTTTTTCATGTCATAAATTCCAGTAATAACCTGATTATACATGTTACCTGTTTTCATACAGAATTCTCTAACACACCTTTGGGGATTTTTAACAAAACAGCCATCAATAAAGTCAGCTGGTATTATAGGTTATGTGTTTACATCTTTGGAATTTCAGAGATAATTGAGAAATGTGTATTTTGCACTCACTAGCTCTTTGTAACCCAAAGATGTAAACTACTTTCAGACTCTAAATTATTAATTCAGTATAGCCCAGTGTGTAGTAATAATACTGTCTTTTTGATGCAGGAGGACTTTGCAGACTAGTATGGGATTGTATAGGAAAGAGCAAATACACCGTTTTTCCTGCTGTACTCTCAACACACAACACTTCTGGTCACTGGAATGTGTGGGGTTTTGCACACCAAACAATTCCCCAGTTTCTCTCTGGACACTAACTGTGCATCCTATAGTTTGACTCAATTCCGACGTATCTTTTGGGAGTTGGAATCAGAACCCACAAGTTTGAAGTTGCAGTCCCATTAGACTGGCCTCCACTTAGAGGCAGATCACAATTCCAGATCTCAGGAATTTTTAAATGACCAACTATATATAAATTAGTGATTCCTATGACTCCTTCCTGAGGTCCACTGTTTTGATGGAATGGCTCACAGAGATCAGGCAAGCAAGTTACCTGTGTATTATAAAGGGTATTTCACAGAGTACAGAAGAACAACCACAGGAAGGCGTCTGCAGGGGAAGGTGTTCAGCAAGGGATATAGAGCTTCCAGGCAGCCTTTCCATGCTTACCTCCTTCCTGGGGCCTTTCTTACGTAAGCATGATGGGTCACATCATTGACCTTTGGTGATCAACTCAACCTTCAATTGCTCTTCCCTTCCCAAAGGGCACTGTTGGAACTGAAGGGTCCAGCTGTCTAAGCACACGGTTGGTTTCCCTGGCAAGCAGCTCCCAGTCCGAAGCTGTGCAAGACCCCAGCCATAAGTCTTCTCATCGATACACAAAAAGACTTTTATTTGTAGATGCCAAGGCTTCTGAGAGATTTGTATCAGGAACTGGTTAAACTTAAATATGTATTTCATATTATAAAACACAGCATCACAGAGACTATAAAAATGACCTCACAGTGAGGCATCATGATACATCCTTGTATCCCAGCTACCCAGAGGGCAATAGGATAGTTCAAGACCAGCCGGGGGAGCTTAGCAAGACCCTGTCTCAGACTAAATACAGAAAATGGGATGGGGATGTAGCTCAGGGGTAGAGCCCCCCAGCCCGGGTTCGATCCCCAGTATGGGAAAAAAAAAAAAAGACCCTGCAATCTGCATAAAACATTCTTAATTGATGGGAAAAAATTATGATCGTTCCACAAAAGGTCTTTAAAATCTTTGCTGTACAGGGAAATGCACAAACAATGAAACTAGTATTTATGTAGCACACTCTAATTCTAAGCAATAGAGCACTGTGCATTAAAGTTTATTTTGTTTTATAAAAATTCGTTGAGATTAGCGTGACCAGTCTTGCCTTCTTTTCAGAGTGTGTTATATTACAAAGTGAATATCTTTTCTGTGCCTCCACGAATTGTCATTCTCCTTTTCAAGTTTCAATCAGCTTCCACCATTTTATCCTTCGTGATTTTGGTGTTGTGAACTGTCTCTGAGAGTCCCTATAATGGGGAATTTACTGCCGGTGTCACTTCCTGTGGGACATCTTCATTCTCTTTGTCACAACCACGGTGCTCATTTGTGTGCGTAAGTTGCCCGCATCGCTCTGGCAGCTGCTTTCGGGCTTCTCTAGTAGCGGTAGCGTCAGCATTCCCACAGCCAGCAGCTTCTCCCTTTACGCCCTACTCAGAGCCTGTGAGGTTATTTGCACAGTTCGTTCAGAGTTTCTGCAGGCTGCATGCATGTGATTTGCTGTTGCTCCCTGCCATGAGACTCAAATAGTTTCATTTTTATATTCCGTATTATATTTCATCCTGAAGTCAGGCAGTGAAACCGTGTGATCGCCAATTGCAGCATCAATAGTCTCTTCGAAAGTCTGTGTAAGACAAAAGGCTTTAAAAGTGGAAATAACTCCGTGGCCTATTGGCTGGACTAATGACATTGTCCTTCATGCTAAACAGGAAATTATCGCATTTTCATGTAAATCCCAAGAGAATTAGTGTAAGAGCATTTTGCAGTAGTAGTAGTAGTATCTGAACAGTTAGATTTTTTTGGCCTGTACTCTGTCTACTGCTGGGGGACAAGGAGGCAGCACAACGCCCTGATTTGCTGCCAGTGTGGGGGCTTCCTAACAGATGTGCACGGCTGGTCACTGACCATGAAGTGCATCTGCTCTCCACACTGTGATCTGTGGACTGAGGAGAGGGTCATGCTTTATGCAATTACTCACTGGTAAGATGCTGAGTAAGAAAAGTTTGAACCGTGCAGTTGGGGGGCTAGTGTTACTTCCTGAAACAAGACAACTGACATTTTTACACAGTGCAGGTGCACAAATGAGAAACTATGATTGTTCAGTTATTTAAATATCACCTTTGACTTCAACATCTCAATATACATCTGAATGTTTTATTAAAAATCTTTCCTAATTTTATGACCATTCATTGAGTGCATGACCCCAAGCTATGGGTAGAAACATCTTTTGTGCAATTCTAGAAGACACAGTGCTGGGCTCTTTTTTAAGACAAACTGTGACACTGTGTCAGTGAGTCTCCCATGTATGTTGGTTTCTGCCCCCGCAAACATACACGCAGAGTCACACAGCTGTGATCCCTGCCATCTCAGGAACATGACCAGCCTGCATGTGGGAGTCTCAAAGGAGTCAAAAATAAGTGCAGCTGGGCTCACTAATAATAAGGGGGAAAAGAGGGGGGGAATTTACTCAGCATGTATTTTATGATGGGTAATGTGATAAGTTTTTTTAATTGAAAAAAATTTATTACAATAAAAGACACACTGTCAGCAGACCCCCCTCAGAAAACTCTCCCTCACGTTGAACACACTTTAAGGAGTTCCGTACTTAGAGTATTTCATGAAATTATTACATCCTCATGGCAAGTCTACAGCAACTGAGGCTTGGAGAGACATTATATGATTTGTCTGTGTAAAAGGGAAAAACATCTTTGAAGAGTACTTACCTGAGAGCTATTATTCAAAGCTTTATGCTGCATTCACCACACCCGGTTCTAACCAGCTGAACCCGTCCGATGATGAACCTGGAGGCCCTGGGCAGGTCAGGCTGAACTAAGCACATAGTTGCGTTTCTGACCTCGGACACCGGGAATTGGTTTGCCTAACCGTACAGTCTTATGAACTCATACCGCCCTTTCCATATTGTAAGTTTTTGACCTTTCAAGAGCAAAATCATCGTGACCCACAATCCCTGCCCCGGCGCCACTGTTCTGACCCCTCACAACAACACGAGTTAGAGAATTTTTTCCCTCCTGTGTTCCTTTGCCTGGCAGCTAAATGAAAGCAGCTTTGTTTTTTTAGCTAGCTGTGGTGGTTCTTGGTTTCTTTGTTGATACTCAGGATCTAACATCTAGCAGGTGACAGAGCTGGGAGACAAACCCCTTCTTCTTGCTTCAACTCTTATACTTGATTTCCATGTTTATTTGTTAAGTAAACGATGGGAACAAATTATATCCAAGCTAGCTAGTTCCAATGTACAAAAAAAGAGGAAGCTCTTTCTACAATCTTTCCAGTTAACTGTAAGTCATTTTTCTCCTTACAATGGCGGGATCCTCACCCTTGGGAATTCCTTCCCAGTATAATAATAAAAATAATACAAGAGGCAATAACAATGCAATAATGACACCATCACCAATAGCAATTAAACACAGCCGTCGTTCAGCCCATGCCGGGCTCTGTTCATTTGTCAGCTATCTCGAACCAGGTATTAAGGTGTCCAGTTTCCTTTTGAAAACTTCAGTGCATGTTCCTACAATTCCTTTCTGGAAATCTGGAGTGAAGCACCAAGTATGGTGGGGACTGTGACAAACTGGGGACAAAATGAGGAACTGTGTCCATTTGAAGGCACAGTTATTGTCCATTTCCATTACTTGTCATGAAAGAATACAGGTCCAGTATTGCCAGATTTGAAAAAGGCACCAAAAATCTAGGTTGTTAGGTAAAATTTGCTGCTTTTTATGATACATTGCAAACCAAACAAAACATATCTGCAAGCTGAAATGTGCCCCACCATAGTTTCCGTCACAGACATGCGGGCTGAGAAGCAGGATCTTAGAGAAGAGCCATTTTATCTGCATTTCAGCCCCAGCTTCGCTATCTTGTGTGACTTCAAAAAGTTACTTAGCCTCTGTCAACCTCAATTTTCTTATCTGCAAAATGGGCATTTAAATAGTAGATATTTTATAGAGTTGTTAGAAGGAAGAGATTAGTATTTTCTTTTTTAAACTTTATTTTTATTAGTGTATATTTGTCATATGTGTTGATCACATTCATCATCGGGGATATCTAACTGTACATAATATATCTTAATTCTTTTTTCCCCATTCCTCTCCCCACCGTTCACTTTCTCTTCCCCTCCCCATGTACAAAAGCTCTGTTTCCATTTTTTTCTTCCATTCTTTTTTTTTTCTTCCTTTTCCCTTCCTTCCCTTCGCCCTCACCCCCTTTCTTGTTCCCCTTCCCATTTAACATTTTCTTCCTACTTCCCAATATCTGTCATCCATTTTGGTCCTTATTTGCCCTTTTGGTTTCTCACACAAGAGAAACAGTGTGATATTTATACACATGTGTCTGATTTATTTCACTTAAAAGTATGGTCTCGAGGTGCATCAGTAGATAAAGAAGGATAAACTTGAGTATTTTCTTTTTTGAATTTTTAAAATGCTTAGTAAGATAGTTAGCATTTCGTTAGCATTTTGGTTTTGTTTTTTCCTCTTCATCTTCCCTTTCTTGAGCCAGCCCTCCACACACTTCTACCTATGCAAAGCCAATTTCAGGCACTCATTCCAAGGATGTATGTTCCAAATCTAACTATAAAGGACATCTAAACTGTAAATAGGCAAACAAACAAACAAAAAACCCTTCTGTCATTTTCAATGCTTCATTTAAATGATGGTTGAATTAAGACAGGGAAAAAATTAACCACATTGAAGCATTTTTATGAGGAAATTGAACCATTGAACTGAACTGATAAAAAATAATTTGTGTAATATTATGTAGGCCCAGATGAATAACTTTCGTTGGGTGAAACTGAGTAAGTGAGTTTTTTCCAAAACTTTTTTTTTTGCCTTCTAACCTTTCAGAATGTCTAACTAATGTGTTTAATTTTTCAGTTTATCTTTATTAGAAGAATTTGACTGTAGCTGTAACGAGCTGGAGTCGCTGCCTTCTACTATCGGCTACCTTCATAGTCTTCGAACATTAGCAGTTGATGAGAATTTCCTTCCAGAATTGCCCAGAGAAGTGAGGAAGAAACTTGTTTTCTATCAATTAACTTCTAATGAAACTGTTTGGAAATGAAATCTTAACATGTAAAAGCAGTATCGATCACGAGTTGAACTATCTGTCTGTCTCTCTGTGTATGTGTGTTCATAGGAGTGTTGTGGGGGGTGCTTAAGAATCATTCTGTTTTAAATGACCAGTAACAAGGTCCAATGTTTAACCCAGAAAATATATTCAGCTTAAACATTGTAGGCAAAGAATAATAATAAAGTATTACAAGTTAGTCAATGCTAAGAAATAAAATTTTATATAATTTAATTTATATGTTGCTTTTAAGAACAATTATAAATAATATTTTGAGATGATTACATTTATACTACTGAAGTCAAAAGGATTTTTTGCTGTAAATACATTTATAAGGTTTCATGTTGCATTATAGTATTATTAACTTCCAGATCCACAAACAGATTCTGTTAATTTTTATCTCTAAATTGGATTTCATTTACTAATGTGAAGAAAAACACATGAAATGTGTTTTCAATTTAATATTTTCTACTAAACACTTTCATGATGATGGAACAATAATCATTATTTTGGAGCCAACATTACGAATAAAAGTGACAAATACCATTTGAATGTGAAGAAAAATTAGCTTTGCCACTGAACTGTCAATACTTCATTTTATGAACACGTATGCTCTCCTATTATAAACAGACAGCTCAGCACTCACTTGATGGAAAAACAGTGCAATTTATGAAAAAAAATTGTGCTAACAAGTATTTTAATAATAAAATTATTAAGAAAATTCTTCCTTAATACGGAAAAGAAAAAGAGGTATCTGTTGCCTTACTTTCTAAAAATACATACATATATACACTTATTTTTAAAAGCAAGATTATAAAAAAAGACAGTACACATTTTAAAAGAAAGGTGAAAGTAATAGAGAAGTCTAAGTTAGTTTATATGATTTATAAATTTTAAAACTTATGCACAATAGCATATTCCTGTGTTTCTTGACTGATTTTTCCTCTTGGCTACCCGTAGATTGGGAGCTGTAAGAATGTAACAGTGATGTCCCTGCGCTCCAACAAGCTAGAATTCCTTCCTGAAGAAATTGGACAGATGCAGAAACTGAGAGTTTTAAATTTGAGTGATAACAGGTATTTTTGCAATATCTCATAATTGCATATTGGTCTCTACTACCATTGAGTTATTGGTTTTGTCTGTGATTTTGGAAACATGTTCTATATCTTATGGGGATTATGGAATGCAAAGACACATGCTTTCTATAGACAACGCGGAAGCTAAAGAATTTTTAAAATAAATCTTTCTAACTTTTCCTATTCAACTGTATTAAAATCATATTACATTATACATTGAAATTATATAAAATCCATACACCCAAACTTAGATACCAAAACCCTCCCATATGTAGGAAGCATAGTTACATGAAGACATGGAAAAATAATCATAATAAAAGCTGTAAAGTATATTAATATGTAAAAAAGGTTCACATATATGTATTGTACACATGCATGTGTTTTCACATACATATTTATGTCTCTAACAAATCTGCTGGGTAATTTTGACCCACCAGAGTGCTAGTAAGAATGTTGCTAGTAAGTACTCAAAGGTCGTAAGGTTTGAACATTATAGTACAACCAAATAGCACTTAGTCATACAGAATATGATGAATAAAACCAGGAGGGGCCCTTCTCTGTGCTGGCACCGTTATATTGGTGGACAGGTAAGAAAAAAATGGGAAAATCTGCAGTTCTTCTTCATTTCCATCTTCTCTATAAATGACAAGTACCCTCAAATAGGAAAAGGAAAAGGTAGATATTGACTAAAAATAACTAAATTGATGATGTGGTTACAGAACAGAAAGCATGAACTCAGTCTTTCCACTAAGTTTTCGTCAGAAAAATGATGTATGGAGCTAAGAGACCTTGTGTAAAACTGTCGGAGATGAAATCATGAAGAATACTCATGGAAGGTTCACAATAAGCAAGGGAGTTCTCATTTGTTTTTAGCTGATTTAAGGAAAAAGTAATGAGAATTTCAAAAACTATTCTCTTTGTAGTTCCATAATATTCCCACATAAAGAGAATAAAGCTTTTTGTTAAAAGGTTTTGGATTTTATTTATGAATTCAGGGTGGCAAGGAGACAGCAAAGCCTTGTGTGTCAAGAGTGAGTCATGTCGAACCAATATCCTTTCCTCTTCTGCTGGGGTTACCAGACTGGAAAATGAGGGAAATAGACTTATTAAATATTACGTCTGACTTTCAGCGAGACATTTTCTCAAATCTCTCCATCCTTATGAATTAGACTAGGAAATATGATCCTGAAGATGTCATAAGCAAGGGAATTCCTGGGGGATTCAGTTACAGGCCCCAGCAGAAGCCTTAGTGCTAACTTGGAGAAAGGGCTGTCATGATGGGCTACAGAAGTCTCTTGGCCACTTAAATATTCTTCTTTGATAAGATACATGATTATGTAGAAAAACGCTTACCAAATATTACAAATGGTCCATAATTACAAGGATTAATAATGCTTTGGAGTTACTTACTCAACAAATACAGCAAACGAGTACCTTCCGTGGGCCAGACACACTGCTAGGTCTTAGGGCAAAATATACGAATAAGATATTGACGAGCTCACAAAATAAGAAGTTTAAACTATTTCATCTTGCCAAAAATACATGCCTGTTTTAACCTCTATTACAGTGGCTAGAACACAGAATGAAGCCAATTTAATATTGTTTAATTAATAAACCACAGAGGTAAAAATCTATAATCAGAACCGGGGCCAAAGTTTACCACTACCATTAGAGAATGAACTTCTAGGATTGAAGCTAAAATAAGGATCATTATCTAATTGCAATTTCTTATTTAAAATATAATAGACTATTTATGTTTGATATTATATATTAATATATGTTATGTATTAGCTGTGCCGACAGTTGTTCCTCGTGCAATATATTGCACATTTATGTTACAAATGAAGGACATTTGATGGACGTCACTAAAAGACCCAGGAAAATAAAACCCCTTGCCCTTCTCTAGTAGTCTCTTCTTTTTTCATACTCTTATAACTGGTAATTTACCATGGATGTTGTTGTACATGATTCTGGAGAGTTTTCCCCCGCCATGTAATTTAGATACAGCCAAATCGACATTCTGCTTTAAATTTATCCCTGCATAATGTGAAAAATGCCACCCATAATAAGACTTACTTCAAAATTTCTCATGTAGTTGAATTCTGCACATTAGAAATGACGTTTATGGATAATTTGGTTTAAATTTGAATTTAAAAAAGAAGAAGAATTGCAATAGAATTTAATGTCTTTTAGTCTCTGTAGTCTTATTTATATTTTACAAATATTTACTAGTTTGGAAAGGACATTAGGTTCTTCCTAAAGTTATCTATCAAATACATACTCAGTGTTTGTGTTGGCTGTCAATCTCTATTTATATTTATTAAATGATTCGAAAATGCTGAGCTGCTTTTGCACATAAAATTAGCTCATTAATTACTGTAACACTTTTCACTTCCATTATCAAAATGCTTTTCATTATCAGCTAATGGATAGAATTCAAGCATAAAAGACTTATGAAAAATTTCATTCCACCTTACATCTAACATGTTTCTCTGTGTTCAAAAGTTAACACACAGAAATTAACAATAAATCTCACCTGCCTGTTTGTTTATCCCACTGACCATGCTGATTAGCTGTGATGGTAAGCTGTGGGATGACAATTTGTTGATGAAGCACAATTGCAGTTTTATGGATATCAAATAGTACATTGAAGTAGATGTTTTGCAATTGGTCTTCCAAATGCTAAAGCCAAAGATAAATATATAAGTTTGTTTGAACAGCAAGGCTGAGACGAAACTTCACATTTCAAAAATGCTATTTTAAAAGATTCCTTCTTCGAATGTCTACTGTATGTTATACAAACAGTGAAAGAACAAATGGACTGACTTTCTGGAGGTCAGCATAACTTTGGGGACTGTAATTTATTTAGCATTAAGATAGATCTAGCTCCTTCCTCCCCTAGAACCTAGTTTTGTGAGACTACCAGACGTTCATCGAATAATCACAGAAGTAAATGATAAATGGTGCAGTATGAAGGAATATACATGTACCTTGAGACTAGATAGAGGAAAAGTAGTTTAAATGAAAGTTAAGAAAAACCTCTTTGAAAAAAATGACATTGAAACCGAGACCTGAAGAGTGTGGGACTTATGCAAGTGAAACACGGCAGGAAGAGTGTTCTGGACGTCGGAGGGCTTGCCTGACCCTCACGGCAAGCTGGGAAGGGCCAGTGTGTTTGTGGAAAGAGGCAGGAAAGCGTGGCAGAAGCAATTGCCAGAAGGGTTTTTAGGGGCCAGATATTTTAAGGCCTGGTAGTACATATTAACAATATTTTTTATTCTATCCAGATAGAGTGAGAAACATTTAAACAGTTACAAATCTAAAGATTGTGCAGGCTGTTCAGTGGAGAAAAAATTAAAGAGAAGAATTATATCAACACAGTAGAGTATTTTAAATAATTCTTCTTAGGAGTGAATTTCATGCACCTTCCCCTTGCTATTAGAATTTTCTTATCTTTGCAGATTGAAGAATTTACCTTTCTCATTTACCAAACTTAAAGAGCTTGCAGCATTGTGGCTTTCTGACAATCAGGTAAAAAAATTGTTTTTTATTGCTCAGTTGATTTTGTTTATTAAGATGAATCATAATTATTAAAACTTGGAATTACTGATTTATTCCCAACAGATTGCATTGCTAATTACTACAAAATACAGATTTTTATCCCCTGAGGAGATATATTTGTAAGCCACCAGTTGAAGCATTGTTGTAGACAAAGCAGTACTATATTCTCTACTCTCCTGAAATACTTACATTTAATATCTACTTCATCGTCTGAGATCATTTTTGTAACTTTTTAGCTTCTGGTGGTACGCACATGTCCTGAGAGGATGTACTTTAATTATATCTCTGAAGGTAAAGAATAAAAACCATTACCACAGTCCCCACCAGAGGGAATTATCTTCTATGTTTCTTTTTCTTCTCACGCTTTTAATTATAATCAACTTCATTGTAAAACTTTATTCCAGAAATTTTCTGATATATTTGGCAACTATTATCTGTTTTTTTCTGTGAAATTGTTTTGATAGTGTTCTTTATACTCATGGAAATAGATTATAATTGAGTACTAATGAATAATTTTATTAATTGGAAAATAGCAAGAAACAATTGGAAACATCTGATTTGCCGCCTAAAGAACTGTCAGTGGATAATTTTGACATAGTTCATTACTCCTCTTTTTTCTTGTTTTTAAAATTTTAAAATACAAATGATCAAATGAAAACAATCCATCTTGAATTTAGTTTATCCTCATTTTTTGAGTATAGTAATAGCATTATTGCAAAATGTATTGTTCATATTTATGGCTACCGGCCTACTTTTTTGAAAATTAAAAACAACTTCTACAAAATGTAAATATAAGAATAATGTTTGATTTTCTAGACATTACAGCACTTTCATCAACTGAGTGAAACCTTAGACTGTCATTCAAATCTTAATCGGTAAACTACAGATTTTTCACAATATCCATATGTCACTGTAAATAAATCATTTCTTGAATCTATGTGAACTGTACTTAGAGGAATAATCTGTTCTACAGTCTTGCATTGTCAAAAAACATTCCTTGCCATCATGATTTATTGTTTTCATGAGCGAATGAACAGAACAATGACTGCACCATTTAACTTTTATTTTTAACACAGATTTAGTGTGTTTCAGATTCAGCTTCCTGAGACAAGCTGATACTCCAAATCCCATTTTGGCTTCACGCCAACCAATAAGTGTCATCAAATAAGCAGATTTTTAATACATTAGATACTATGATCATTTCTAATATATTTCTAGCATATAATATACAAATTCTAAAGACACTTCAAAAGTAATATTTCTGAAATCAAATCAGCAACAGAGAATGAAATATGGCCATAAGTATATTATGATTCATCAGATACTTGCACAATTGCTTAGCGGTATGTGGACTAGGTCTTTGCTTACAAAATTGTCTCTTTAATAAATGCTTATATTTTATCCTAACTAAACTCATAAATGATCTGGAATAGTATGAATTTGATAGCAAATTCCATTTGTCTTTATAGGGCAACAGACCCTGAAAAATGGATGGGCATATGGAATTGTATTAAAAGCTAACTTACATTGAAACAATTTAACACATTCTCCTCAGCAGGATTAACACTGGCATTGCTAGTTGAATAGATTTTGGTAAAGTTTTGTAAGTGGATATAATACTGAAGAAGAAAACCTCATGAAAATCTTAGAATTTGAAAATACTACTTAATAGTGGTCTTCTTTTATATTACACCTTTCTATTCCATTTTTTCTCTCACTTTTCTTTGAATAGTTCCTTCATTTTGCTGAGGCAAGACTACTTATTGACCGTTACCTTTAAAAGTCAATACCATTCATGTTTGCGATTGTACTCACGTAATTTATATGTTCTTTGCTTCCAGTCCAAAGCCCTTATCCCTTTACAAACAGAAGCTCATCCAGAAACAAAGCAGAGAGTATTGACTAACTATATGTTTCCCCAGCAACCTCGTGGTGATGAAGGTAAATCGTCAGTAGAAATTTCTTCTATGCTTATAATGACCATGGATAAAAAGAACTGATTTGTTCTGATCACTGTTCAGCAGTGCTGACTCATAGGCAAGCCTATAAAGACAATTATGTGACACACACAGATCACTTGGGAGTTTAAGCGTACATCTCAACACTATAATATTTTAAGATTTCAGCAACAAAACTCTTCCTCTTTGTACCTTACACAAAAACGATGTTGACATTTACAAGCAACTTCTGTTCTTGGCGAATTGCAGGACACAGGACTAGTTAGCCAGATGCTACCCCGGTAATCACAGTGAGCTGAGAGCAGGCAGAGCCTAAAGAAGATTCAGTAAGCCAGATTACGGCTCACAATTCAAACGTGTAGTCCCATGATCTTGGGCCCCAGATTGTTTCATGCTAGGAGATAAACAAACATAAAGAGATGAGTTACAAATAATGACCACTTTTTCATTTTCAAGTTGAATTTCCCTGAACAATGTCAACAACTATGATAGAAATCCTTTTTTAAAAACCCAAACCTTTCTAAATAATTAAATCTTTTCTCTTATGATCACATTATTCATGAAAATGTTTGAAGAGGCTTTTCCTATACTATCTGAACCTCAGCGCAGCCCTTGGCCCAAGCCAGCTCCAGCTGATATGCATGCTTTCTAATCAGAGAGCCCAACAATTCTTGGAAGAATAAAACCCATTTAAATCCAGCCCTGGATTAAATCCATCCATCTCACTTATGTGAGACCGGCTTGTAAAATAAAGCATTTGTTTGTGCACTTCTTGTTTTCAGCGATAATTATAATAAACGGCTTTAGCCTTTGACTTCTAAATATAGGTGAATCACTTGGGAATATTTCAGGATACTATAGTTTTATTCTAATTTTGATTCAGTAGAAGTAGGAAGAGGAAGGGTGTTTTCCTATATATTTTTCAGACTTCAGTAAAACTGATTTTTTGAATTTATGAGAAAAAAGCCATGTTTACTTATATAAGAAATCTTAAAGACTATGTTTTATTCCTGTAGCTTTACTTATATTTTCATTTTAATATCCTTCAATTATCAAAATATTTCACTGCCAAAGGATGTATGGAAAAATGAAAAGTGTTTCCGATTCATGGTCATTTCTGAGATCCGGTCTCGCAGAAAGAGTCCCTCATTTCTCCAGGGTCTGAGATAGATGTAGTCGGGTAAGGCGTCATGTGAAAGAATTTGCATTTGCCTACTTGGTTTTTTGGTTCGCTTGTTTGTTTTTGTTTTTCCTTTGAGGAAAGAAAAGTTGCTAATTGAAAAATTTTCTTGAATTTCAAGCAACCCGCCTTCCGCTTTGTCAGGCAGGAATACAATTAATGAATTTTCAGAATCCCTTACAATAAACAAAGAAATACCACAAAGGCTATCTTTTGAGAAAGAATTTAGCCTAAACTAAGTACTTTTACTGCATTTTCATGTGATCTTCACAATTACAATGCAAAGAAAATATTACTGTTAGCCTACATTTTGATGTAAATTAAAGATTTATAAGCCATTCTCCCTGCTAATTTCAGACACATTTAAACTAATTGAAATCTTAATGTTAAAGACTAAAGTTTCCACATGTTCTCTACCATGAAAACAAGCCCCATTCTGTTGTGCACACACACACGTACACACATGAATACATGCACACCCCAAAGAACAAACAAAAAGAGCTGCAATCATGGACACTGTATTGCATAATTAGCATTATATAGCATCTTCTATTTTTTAGGAAATACACTGAGAGTTTAATGGTTACAAATACGAGCTGTGCAATCATGTAGACACTGAACAGAGTCCTGCATTAGCCCCACGAAAGCTGCATGACTCCGAGCACACGCTCAGTTTTAGTTTCATTAGTAAAATAAGCCTGATGTTCATACTGCTCTTAGGCTGCTGTGAGGGTGAGAGTGTGATAAAGTGCCTTGTCCAGCTCTCTGTGTTGCTTCTGTTATCCTATAAGAAGCCCATTCCCTGCATTCAACAATTTCTCGGGCCCTTTATCTAACTCAGGAAAAATAAATTTGAGTTAAGATGTTAAAAGTCAAGATGTAATAAATATCAAGGGGCATGTGTTCCTTTTGTCCTTCTTCCTTTCCTTCTTTCTCATTTCCTCTCTTTCTCTTTATTTCTCCTCCACTTTCTTTTTTACTTTTGTATTCATTTGTAGTACTATCCCCAGTTTTTTTCATAGTACATTAAGCTCTATGAATAACACTGTGTTTTTAAAGAAGCAGTAACGCTTTGGACTCTAACTGTAGATTTCCAGTCAGACAGCGACAGCTTCAATCCTACACTGTGGGAGGAGCAGAGACAACAGCGCATGACTGTTGCCTTTGAATTTGAGGAAAAAAAAGAAGACGACGAAAATGCTGGGAAAGTTAAGGTGAACCTTTTAGCTTTTGTTTCTTTTTTCTTCTCTTTGTGCTTTTGATTTGTCCAGAGTGATTATTCTGATAGCTTCTGCGATAAGCCCCGCCAGCTCTGCCGCAAGCTGAGGTGGGTGCCCCGCGCCTGGAGGCCTCTGTCTTGGCAGCAGGCTGGTGGTGTGCTTCAGAAGGAGCCCTGCTCCCGGGCCTGGCTCTGCGGCTGGCATACTCCGTGCCGCCCCTTCCTACCCAACGCTACACCAGAGAGATTCAAGCTGCGGGAAAACAAAAAGAAAGGAGGTCTGAGCGGGGGCTTCAAGCCCCTGAGCGCTCCATCCCTCTCGGCCATGCAGAGGTTTGCTGGTAACTCCTGAGCGGGGGAACCGTGTGGGGCTGTAGGAGGCCCAAGTACACACTTAGGAAAAAGCCGACTGATGGCCACCTTACGGTGGCATTACACCTCTGAAAGTTTTAGGCCTCTTTGACACCCGAGAAGGATTTGTGAGATTGCTTAATGTGAGGAACAAGTTTTAAAGTGAGTTTCTAATGGCAGATGGTGTTCCTTAGGGAAAATGACTTCAATTATTTTACGCCAAAATATATTTTTAAATATACTTTATTGGGATTAATGTAAGTCAAATAACAAGGTTGAATTTTAAAATCTCTATTTTTCAATTTAATTTTCAGCTATCATCAGAATTGATTTAGATTCTATTAACACCTGGTTTTCATGTTGTCATAGCAACATCTTGAATCTCATTAATTTTTTTATTATTTGTGTATTTTTTCCATTGTGAGTACTAACAACCCTCACTCTTACTAATTACCTAAATAATTGTATGTGCATCATATTAATAAATCTAGATTGTGTGATGTGTTCTATGTCCTCTCTTTCCCATATTTTCTAAATGTTATTTCTAAATCATTATTTCTAGAACCTTACTAGGTAAAATTAGTAAGGTAATTGAACATTTACCAACAAGGCCTACTTCTATCATTATAGAGAACCCGAAATGGATTCTCAAATCCAAATGACAATTTTTGTTACAGATTTGGGTTTAAAAAAATGTTTCTGGATGGTTGGTTGGTACCATCTGCACCCAAAGACATTCTTTTTCTTTTCTTTAACTTGTGAATGCCTAGGAAAAAAAAATTATACTAAACTAGAAACCAACTAACCAACCAACCAACCTTTTGGAATATTTCAGTTCCTCTTTGAAGGACTTTATTTGTTAAATCTAGAACCAATGAATGATGTATTATATACTGGACCATTGATTAATTTTTGTATTTCATTGAATTGCCAAAAACTACAGGCTTTTTCTTAAACAAAATCTACATGCAAGTGATTCGAAAAAGAATGCATTTAATATGCTCTGGTATATGTGTCAATGGAAACATAGAATACAGTCAATGTAGTTATTTAGAAGACCTGTTTGTGTGTTACGCGATTAGGTTTTGTTTATAATCAGAGTAGGTTCATTATACTTTAGAGTGTTTCTTCTTGATGTGTATTTGCATTTGGTTTATTCATATTTTGGTAAAACAATACATTTTTCAAAATTTCAAACTGCTCGACTTTGGCTAATTTGAATATTTCCAATGCCATTGGCTATTGGACAAATTAGAGCACAAACAAACTTCTAAATAAATCATCATGGAAATATGATGAATGGAATATATTGAAATCTTACACTAAATGAATGACACTTCTCTGGTTCATTACATGTACATTAAATTCAGCCCCACTTTACCTTTACTTTACATGAAATCCAAAAGAGTGCTGTTGACCTGTGCCGTCCACTCTCACATGGACTAGAGTATAATGCCCTACTTACAGTGTGCATAGAATGAGTGCTGTGTGGTGTGAGGGAGCTTGACCCTTCAGCTTCCTATGATACTGGTGCTATCTACTACATGAAGAATAATTTTAATGTTAGTCGTTTTAAATGCATTACCCAGAGTGAAAGAAAAAAAATCAAGAGCAGAAGAGCGATAAAGTAAAAGTGTTGCTACAGTGCTCCTTTTTCTCCCAGAAAATGGAGATTCCTTCTCCTACAGGATCTCTCCTGCCAAGCCCCCTGGGAAAGGGGCCAGCGTGGGATTACTCTCCAGCCTGCCAGACTGTCTGGCGATTGCTGCACACCATGGGCCAGGTGTGAGCAGCAGATCCAAGATATGCCCGTCCCCCAGAATGACCCACAGCTGGCATGGGGTTGTATAAGTGGCCTCCAGCAGGAAAGGAGCATGTGTACTCAATTACCAGTGGCAGCGCAGTCCACCACTCTTCCCTCCCTAAGTGGCAGACAGGTAGGCCTAGGTGTTTGGGGTAGGAGAATCCCCCATGTAGAGAACACCTTGGAACAGTGGTTTATGGGGTATGTTCTGCATGACTGGGGGTAAGCGATGCTGATCATTTAGCAGCCTTCACATTGCCAGTGTTGGATCCTAAGGTAATTTTTTGCTGATTGGCACTGGCACTAGGGTGGGGAGGTTGAGACAGAGGGGAGGGAACTTCTATGTGAGGTGCCTATTGGTGGGATATCTGGCATGGTGCTTCAGTTGGGTGCTGCAACTTTATTTACATTTGTTTTATCTTTAAAGATTTTTTTCTTAAAGTGTGGGAATACCAATAGTTGGGCAGAATGTTGATGACACCATTGGTACAAGATAAATTGCCTTCCCCTTGCATATGCACATTTTTTATATTGTCAATTCTGTGGGAGATTCAGTAGGTAAAATTGATTCTTAAAACAGCATGGGTCTAAATGGAGATTTGCTGAGAGTGGGCTTTGAACACGAAGATAGACATCTATTAAAGCATCAGTTTCCTTTCATTTGAAGATACAGATGATATGAATTCCTGTAAGAGAAGACTGGGTTGAGAGTTGTGACAAGTAGGGCTTCCTTATCTCAGTGGGTTTCAGAGGTTAAAGGGAGGAAATACATGTCTTAATGGAATATGAAAGAACACTGCATTTTCTGTAAACTTTACTCTCCACATGTAATGGACTAGATTCTTATTCTGTCTTATATTCCTACAATATAAGACAAGCTGAGCCTGCATCTTCCTAACTACTACTGCTCTAAGTTTCCTTTCTTTGTAAAACATTGCAATTAATTCCGAGAATAAAGTAATATTTAATTATCAGAGATCAAAAAGCACTGTTATTTCTCTTACTGGAATTTACAATCAAATCAAATTAGAATTTAATCATTAGATGAATATATTATATTATGTGGGTATAATATAATATATGAGAAGCAGTTCCGTGTGAATTCAGGATATCATTTCCCAATGCCCAAGCTATTAATATTAAGCAATTCTCCTTCAATACTAAACATTTGGGGGTCGCCAACATCTTGCAGCTGCTATTTGCATTTACTGCACTTTATTTAGATTTGAGATTAATAGAATGTTGTGAAACATTTCTGTTTTCCAGAATTAAAATGAAATATTTTAGTAAAGATCTTGCATTTTAATAAAATGTTGATGTGACATGAGCAAATACTTTATAGTGAGTGACAAAATGCAAAACTTTTATGAGAATATAATTGATAGACTTTCCCACCTAAGTATATAAGAAATGAATTTATATCTTTTTATGCTATAGTAGAATAAGGGAATATATCTAGCCTTGTAGATAGTTAGGAATACAAAGAAACTGCCTTTATATTTGAGAATTACTGAGCGATTAATGTAACCTTGTTTATTCCTCCCTCACATTCTGCATACATGAGTTGAAAAGTATAAAAGCAATGCAGTCTGTGAAAGGGCACAAGTATGCTTCTGCAGAGCTTAAAACAAAACAGAGTTTCATCTTAAAAGAACTTATAAAATAGTTGCTTAGCTTTATTTTTTAAACTGAAAGTACCCCATTTTTTAACTTAGTATAATTCACATTGTAGACTTATAGTATTTCTTGTACAAGGTTACACCAGCATGTTCTACACCTATCAGTAACACTGGTGCACACCACACCTTGGACACAGAAAGACTCAAGTCTGCACCTGCCCTTAGATGAGGTGCTTACACTGTGCAAGCTCCAGTTTTCCTTCTGTGAAGTGGGAACAGCTGCTGTAATCATTTTTGAAATTTAAATGAGATCTAATTATAAATTAATGATTCATCCTACATCAGTTAATAATCATTATTTAGTGTGTAAATAGTACTGCATGTTTGAACCTATAGGCTCAATTACAGTGCTGTATATTATATAAATAATAATAAATTAAGTATCCCTATAAAAGACTCCTGGCACATGATAGGTACTGAATAAATGGTAACTTGCTACATATAATACGAAAAAGATTTAGCCAATTACGCTATCATTAGATATCTAGTATAGAGTTTAGATTACCAAAGGAGTCCAGATGTTTAAAGTACCTAAGTAAAATCTATATTAGAAATAATATCTAATCTCTGATAGAACTTAGAGATTTTCAAAGGACCTTCACATTTGAAAATCCCAAATTAACTCAAGCACATGGGAAGATTATTAATATTTTCCCTTGACGTGAGTAGAATAACATGAAGATTGGCAGCTAGCGGCGAGCTGCAGGTGAATCTGGGGTCAAATTTGTGTGTCCTGACTCCAAGTTCAGGGAGCTCTGAAAGGAGACCAGTAAATCAGAAGCAAAGAGCTCATTTTCGAGGTAAAACGAATTAAAGTTTTGTGAGACCTGAAGCCTCCACAGTTTGGGGAAAGGCCTCTTTACAGAAAAATGACCCCGTGAATACAAAAACAGGGCCACTCACAAGGCTTTGGAGAGACATGTAGAAGGGATAGGCCCTAAAACAGGTAATCTCTTTCTAGATTTAAATATGTCTATGAAAAGAAAATTTCCCAAAATATTCTGGTTATATGACCAAAATATCACATTAACTTGCTTATAAAATAACTAGAAAACATTAATACCATGGCAATTAGTATACAGTCATCTAATTGTGTTAGATGGGATGTGTAACATCTATAAAAAGAGGGTTACATTATCCAGTGAAGTAGTTAATTCAATTAAGGAAGAACATTTCACATTTCTATTACCTTCAATTCAATTTGTAAGTGTAATTTTAGTGTTGAAGATTTTTTAGTCATGTAGAATTTTAATTTAATGCCTGACTTTATTTTTCATTCATATGCTTATGGTTATTAAAAATAAGAAGATATTCTTAATTGCCATGACAGTCATATCATTCAGCAACTTACTCTTTTTTAAAAAATGTAGCTTCTTGACTTTTAGCCCTTTGATGTCAAGTACTTTTAAACAAGTTCAACATTGTGACTTAAAAACTAGATTCAGTTCATAATTAATATTTCTGATGCCAATTTAAACAGCAAATCCCTGGGCACAGGCATCCCAATGCACTTTATCCAGTGTGGATATCGTCGTTTTGTGTTTAAGAATGCTTTTCAAATTATGTATTAATATGACAATCAAACAATTCATACTTCTTGTTCTATAAAGTTTGTCCTTGTCTTGAGTTATTATAGCTTTATTTCTGTACATTGTTTTGTTCTTAGTTATTTGGAAGTGTAAAAAAGATTTAAATTACATTTTAGAACACTTACCTTAGCAATATTAATTGGTTTTTTATTTTCCTTCCAAATATGTATTGGACAAGTAATTATATATCTTTAATATTGGGAGGAGTGTTAGAAAACATCTAGTAAAGTCCAACCCTACTATTTGATTGAGGAAAAAGAGCCACAGGGAAGGCAAAATACTAAGAAGAATTACACAGTTGGTGGATTTGTTAAAACTGCAGATGAGCAAAAGTGTTTGAGTTTGTATTCATAATACTCAGACCTGTCCCACCACCACAGCTTTTTACATCCCATGATTACATAGGTGCAGGGTGGGCACGTGTGTGCCCTTCTCTCCTGCTTTTCCTTCTGTTTCCCATTCTCTCTTCCTCCTTTAGTCTCTCTTCCACCTTCTCTCCTCCCACCCCACTCTACATGCACACACTTTCCACAGACATGTACTCACCACAATCATATAAATCATCCCATTTTGTCAAGTTGATTCTACTCAGATTCAAAAAGGCATGATTGTTGGAACTAGCCAGGTAAAGTAAATCTACCTCTTATTTTTCTCCAATCCCTTTCAATCAGCATGGACAACTGCTATTCTATTTTAAATACATGATAATAAGTGTTCTGATGGTAGGATACTTTGTATGGAATAAGTTCACTATTAAAAGTAGTCATTACTATATTTTCTTGAAGTCAGATTGATACCCCCAATGTAAATTCAAAAATGGAAATAAATACCTAGATAACTAGAAGCTAAAACGTATATATTTGCCTGAACTAGATAATAGTCCCAATTTAATTTCTCTTTATTGAAAGATGCTTTTCATGAAGACATTATTAGGATAAAAAGTAAATATGAAATCCACCCCAAAGCATTTTTTCTTAGGTATTAGCAAAAATTAGCTATCCTGCCTTTTGATGTAGCCTGCTAATTATATATTTGGGCTGAAGTTATCATAAACGCCCCACTTTTTCAATACACGACTCTACTTGTAAATCTTTTGGGGTCTCCTCCCATTACTTGCACTGGTATTCCAATGATATTCCTAATACCAAAATTATTATCTACAAATAATTAAAGTAGGGAAATGAGTCTCTGCAGTGTGAAAGTTATGGGTAAAGACTTGATTAAATTTTTCAGAGATTACCAATCACTTAAGTGTTTGGCCTACTGCTATACATCTGAAGGGTAGGTCCAAAGATGGGATAAATCCAAACATCGTTTATCAGCTGGAAGGGCGGGAGCGGGGAGAAGCCCCAGGAGGCCGCAGGAGAGGACAGCATCTTCTGCTGTCTCCTCTACCATCTCAACGCTCACTGTATTGCATTTGGTTATTCTACTGCACATAAAATGGCACAGCTTTGTGAACATGCTTGCTGAAGTTATTTTTATGTTAAATTTCTTTTTATAAACTTCTAGGTTGAGATAAACCTAAAACGATATCCAACTCCTTACCCAGAGGATTTAAAGAATATGGTAAAATCTGTTCAGACTCTGGTGGGTAAGCCAAGCCACGGAGTGCGTGTTGAGAATTCAAATCCAACTGCTAATACGGAGCAGACTGTGAAAGAAAAATTTGAACACAAGTGGCCGGTAGCCCCAAAGGAGATTACAGTGGAGGTATTTGAAGGTTGTTGGTAATTGCCAATGTGGTGTGGATTTTTTGGAATTCTAAAGGATATGTTTTTTTTAACTGAATAGATCTTTCAAAATAAGTGCAATAAGTGCAGTTTTCTCCCTAAAATATAAATGACCTCTCTACTCTTTCAAACTATGAGGGTTGCATTTAATAAATCCCAGATAAGTGATACCTTCACACCTAAAATCGCAACACAGTTCCTAAAGTTCCAGCACACACAGAATAAAGTTTCTCAGCAGGGTCGGTCCACCCAGTGAGCGCATTATATTAGTGATATTATTTTGGATACCTCAAACTTTCATTATATGCATCACTAGGAAAAACTAACAGAAGATCTTTTCATTCTTAAAATCTCTGTAGAATTCTTACTTAGGTTTAGAGCATTTTTTTAAATGTTTTCATGTTTGGGTCATAACTTTTATAGAAATCATTACTTTTAACAACAAAATGAGATGAATTTAGGTTTACGGAATCTAGTCACATGAAGCTTAATTCCTCTATTTTTAGATTTGTTAGAAACTCATCCTTATCAATCTGTGCAGTCTGAAAAGAATTCAACTACATTTATGCCACCTCTACTCTCTCATCAACTCTCCTGCTAATTTAGTTATCATCTTTCTTATTGCCATTAGAAACATAATTGGTGTGAATGTCTAAAAGTTCGTATTCTCAGAAAATCTAGATTGATTGAACTCTTTTACAAATCTGCATTTCAAGCAAGTTGTTGCACTTTTGAAACACCAACTGTATTTAAATATAGCACTGTGCTGAACACTGTGAGAGGAAAAAGAAGAAATATAAAATGTGTTCAGAGGCCCCAAATAATTTAGTGTAGTCAGATAAACTTGACACATACAAAGTGATCAGAGAACATATTCCGTAAAGTTCAGTCACCCGATAGGTTGTGTGATGGAGAATAGAATGCTCTAAGTTAGGGCTGAAATTCGTATTAAAGATTGGGTGATTCTCTTACAGTAAAAATCAAGGGAAACATACCATGTAAAAGGCAGAGTTTGAGCAAGAATGACCATAGTGTGTCCACCTGTCCCAGAAGAGAGGAATACAGCCAGATATCGAAGGAAGAAAACTTCTTCAGTACTTAATTCTCATGGCTTTTTTTTTTTAATTTTTATCATTGTATTTTCTCTTTCCAGAAATGGACTATTATTTTATTTCTAATATATTACAAACATATACAAAGGACAGAAACTAATATTTAGCAGAAACTAATATTTAGCAGAAACTAATATTTATTGACATACACTAAATACATATATACATATATATACTTTTTAAAAAAATCTCATGTAATCACAGTTTAAAATCAAAGTAACTGTACTCTGGAAACCTTTAAGCTAAGTAAAATTTACTACAAAAATAAATTGATCCTAGAATTGCTTAATTTGGGATTAAGCTGAGTCCGGGAAAAGATGGCTTTGGTCGTGAATTTAATAAAAACCCTGCAGTAGAGCTAATAAATCTTAAATTTGTCCCATGAGCACTTCAGGCTTAACAAATTCAAAATTCAATTAAGTGTTCCTTTCCCAAACTTGTTTCTGCTCCTATATTATTGTTCTTGATCTCAGCCAGTAGCTTTATCTACCAGTTCTTTCAACGTAGACATTGAGAGGTGTCCTGAATTTTTTCTCCGTCTTTCTTGCCACTCTTTTCCCGTCCAAATAGTTGCCACAGCCTTGGATATTCACCTGAGGGCATCTCGGGTCTTCCATTCTCCTGCAGTACTGTGAAAACCTCAGTTTCTTGGCTTACCTTGTCCCCGACCGCCTCATTGCCTCTGCCGTGGTCTTTCTGAAAAGGACACGAGTCTAATCCTGTCCTTGCCTTCCTCAAAAGCACTACAGAGTTTTCTTAGACCTGTAGAAAATCCGAGCTTCCTAATTAGCTCGAGTAGCCTAGCTAAACTGGGGTAAGACCAAAATGCAACTTTCAGTTTTATTTTTAATTTTGTGGTTTCCCCACCCTTTCTTAGTTTTCTACTACTGCTTTTCCCCGTGAAGAGAAATTGGACTGGCAATTTCACTGTCTTCTCTAAAAGCGAGAGTCCAGGTCTTCTTTCCTAACTTTTAGCTACACTAGAGCAAGGAGAAGCCTTACTGTATTGACCTCTAGTCTCAAATTCAAGGTAGCCAAATTAAGGATCACACTTCATTTTTTCAATGTCTGCATGTAATAAATATAGATAAACCAAGCATCACTCTTACCATGGAAACTAATCATTTGTTCTGTGTTTTGCACACGTATACCAGTTAGAGTCATCGTTATTTAGCTCAGAATGCCGAGAATGCAGAAGAGGGTATTTTATTATACCGTACATCATATACTTATCCTGTGGCTAAGTACAGAGAACTAGGAGAAAAAAATAGAGGTCAGCAGCAACAGAAGCAAAGACAGAAAGAAAAACTAAGATAAACAGATTACAAGTGCATCCAAAGAAAGGGGAAAAGGAAAGGTAAATCAGCATTTATTGCTCTCTTTTTATTTGCTATGTCCATCTTGAGAGTTTTAATATATGTTATGCTAACTGAAGAATAGATTCGGGGGGGCCATAAGAACAAAAACATGCTTCTAAGAAGGTTCCCCTTTCCTCTCATTTTCCTTTAGGATGCATTCTGGAGACTATACGGTATTTGGATTTTCCAAATGCTCTTCATGTGGCTAGCCCTTCCTCACCCTTCAAGTTTCAATTTAAAGTCCCCTCAACAGGAAGGCCTTTCCTCATCAGCCAGACCCTCTGACTGCCTCTGCCACATCACCCTGTGCATTTATAGTAAATAGAATAAAATACGTGTGGTTACTTTGCTTACTGACTGAGTTTCACGAGAGCAGGGACCGATTTTACCTTGTCTGCCACTGTACAGATACTCCCTGACTTATGATGGTTGAATTTAGGATTTTTTCCACTTCATGATGGTACAAAAGCAGTACCCATTCAGTAGCACCATACTTCAGATTTCGAATTTTATTCTTTTCCTGAGCCAGCAATAAGTGGTACAAGATTCTCTCGTGATATTGGGCAGCAGCAGCAACACACAACTTTCAGTCAGTCACAGAATCGCGAGGGTGAACAGCTGGTGCTCTGCAGGGTACTTTGCTGCCAGGTCGTGCTCTCTGGTCCCGGCAGGTTAGATGTGTTAAACGCACTGAGTCTCAATGATATTTTCAACTTATGATGAGTTTATTGCAACATAACTCAATTTTAAATTGAGGAGCATCTTGCATACCCTGTATCCCACACAGTGTCTGCAGCAGACTAAGAGTAAAATATTTTTGAAGAAGTTAATGATTGATAGAGTCGAGTACTGTGAATCTGTTAACATGTCTGTCTCTCCATCCAATTAGACATTTACTGAAGTCAAAGGCAGCTTCGGACAATTTGTTGGCTGTTGGCTGCCTTACTTACCCACACCTCACACCAGTGCATTGAATACACTCTTGATACGGGAATGGCCTTATATCAGCTATTACAGTGACCCAAGACCAAAATAAATATTTAACAATTCCAATTAAATAGTTAGACACAAATTAATAAATATTTGTGCTCTACTAAGTGGTCATTTGGAAAATAATATATAATACACATTTTCTCCCTTTGGGAGGAGAAAATATTTTTATCTTTTTCTTGACATAAAGTGATGATCCAGATGCATGCCCGTGTTGGGTATCACCTACCTTCTCAAACCTGGAGTCCTTATTGATCCTGCAGCCCTAATTTCTGTGTCGTACTGATTTTCCCTGATCACGACAACTGCCCGAACCATGATCATCATCAGACAATGGCGATCTGACGTTAAACCGAGAGCTTCCAAGAGCTGTTAGGTTGCATGGTGTCTGACTGATGTCAAGCATCGCTTTGTTCCCGCTGGACGTTGACTATAACCCACGATGTCCCTGTGAATTATCATCGGCACCCACGGGCACCTCAGAACATGGTTTAAGAACAAAACGAGAGGGTATTTTTAAGCCAGGCAAACATGAATTGAAATCTGGGGTCTACCTTGTTACCAATTACGTGACCTTCACAAGTCGTGTCACTAAAACTTTTCTGAGCTGTGGTTTCTTTAACTTTAGAAACAGAGGTAATATTATCACGTTTCAGAGTTTTGTGACAGTTAAATCAAATGATAACTGAAGAAAGCTAGAGTCACAATTCCTGTTCATTCCTCGAGAGATGGGTGTGCTGATTCTTGTCCCGTCCTCCTCCAGTCCTCTGCGGGTTACCCTCCAGACACCTGCTCACCCTGTCTACCATATTCAAAGATGTTCTCTACCTTTCCACTCGTTAGGAGACTCAGCCCGACTCCCTCTGGAGAGGAACTACATCTTTCCTGTAATAGAAAGCAGTAACTACCCTCAAAGATCTTACTCTCAAAACTCAGAGGTAGCTTCTTTGTTTGTCTTTGACTTCTACCATAGGATCCATCTCTCTAACAGTAACAACCAAGACTTGAACAGTAGAAAGACAATTAGATTTTAAAAAATCTTACCTTTTCTTCCCACCTTTTCCCTTTTATCTCCTCACCTGAAGGAAATGTAGTTCAGTGTGCTTAAAATGAGACTCTTTCTAAATGTATCTGTCAGTAACTTGCACTGTTTTCACCCAATAGTCCCAAAGTGCCGACCTACTTTTCCAAAAAAAAACTACGTTCCTCTAGCCCCTATAAGAGGATTTCTAGAGATAAAGCCAATGATTAATTTCTCTTTCAAGACAATTAACTTTGTTCTGAACATTTTGGGGGAATAGATAATATGGTGAACAAGTAATTCATAGAAGACTATTGAGTTGGACAGATCTGAGTTCAGATTCTGGTTCTATCACTTAAGTCTGTGATTTGGAATAGCGATTTTACTTCCCTATGCTGCCATTGCCTTAGAACAAAGATAATGATAATAAAAATATTTTTTAAATAACACAGAATGAAAAGATTATCTCTTCAATAATTAACAGAGACAATATCGATATGTTTAGCACAGTAGAACAGCTCCAGACATGTAATCTGTGCCCCAGAAGTGAGGGCCACCATCATCATGACCACCACTTTGCTCACAGAGATGAAGGCCTTTCCCTGATCAGTGCGATCTAGCATTCTCGCTTAGTAGTGTTGTGCTTCTCCATGGAGAGCCATAGGACGCTAGAGAAAAGGTGCGAGTCCATGGTGGCCTGATAGCTGCATTCTTTCCTGGTCACTGGGGCTCTTGAGCCAGGTCAGAATCTTACACCTGAGTTAGACCACAGCTACCATTCAGAGTTCCAGTCACAACTTTGGATGAAAGTTTCATCAATACAAACTCAAGCACTTGAGTAGCAAATGTGTAGGACATAAGGAGAAAAGGGTGAAGTGTTTAGTAATATGATTTTGTGTTTGTACAACTACTTTTTCATTTTATTGTGTGTCTAGTTTGGGGATTTTTCTTTATTAAAACAAATTTCCCAGCCAGCCAACTATGAGCTGAAAACTCTACAGACTGTGAGCTACAACCTTTACTCTTTTAAAAAAAAAAATTCCTGTACTTGTATTATGTGTCATAAAATTTCCTTTTTGAATTATTATTTCCTATAAATCATTTGCTGTTAGTTTCATAAAATGTTAATACTAGACAGAAATTAGAGCTGATTCCTGGTATCTCTCACCTTGATTTTCCCGAGGAATAAGATCTAAGGAGTACACTGACTTTCCCCAGAAAACCTGACTAAAAAGCAGTAAAGCAGGAATAGGAAATAATATGACAACTCATAACTGAAATGTTTTGACAGGTCACTTTTTATGGTGCTGCTTCATAAACTTGCATCTTCTTAGAAATTTACCCAAAGATGGACAAGGACTTTTCATCTGTATTACGTCACTTTATGACAATTTTCTCATCCTAAACTTTGAACTTATTTTCAAAATCCATGAAAATACAAATTTCTCTTTTTAGCCCCAGGATCCTCCTCAGTCCCACGCTGCTTCCCATCCATCTTCAAATGTTATTCTTCATTTTAAACCTCTACTTCTCCCTCACCCGGATAAGGGAGAAAGCCAGGAGAACAGTATTCCAATACTGTGTAGTGTGTCCTTGTCTGTGTGAGCCCACACCTGAGCTGGGCTCAGAGTCTTCCTCTAGACATTGACAGAGTTAGGCTAAATGATCTTTCAGTCTTCTTCTATTAAAAATATTAATGAGTATTAGATATACTACTATCTAACAGTTTTTCACAGGCAAATATTTCTGTACAAACCTAGACAGGTAGGCAGGCAGGCAAGGAAAGAAGGAAGAGAGAGAAAGAAAAAAACAGGAATGTGTTTCTTTCCAATACCCAAAGACCTGAACCCATCACTACAGGGGTCCTTGGCTACATATAAAATTTATAGTAAGGGTTTCTGTCTGGTGATTACACTAAGCAATTAAGTATTCAGCAGGTCTTTCTAAATTTCCGATACTTGTCCTCAGGTATTTTCTTTCTCTGATTTAACAAAGTATTTCTAAATGTGTTAGTTTAATGTTCCAAACTAATAAGATACAAACAAAACAATTGAAAATTCTTTGAACTCGAATTAATATGAAACTTAAGAAAAACATATAAAGATAGCTGCCATGCATAAATTTCTATCATTACTTACAAGCATACACAAAACATTTTTATATCTAGAAGAAAAGTGATGATTGTTATTTTACCTTCTCTAATGCGCTCCCACTGTGTGGGTAACTGGAATCAGGATTTGAATTATACAAGTTTCAAATCTGTGGATATTTTATATATTCATTTGTCACTATGAAGCAGTATTCTTATACCGTTGTGGGTCATTACACTCAAGGAATGAATACCAGGGTGGATGTCTGACAGGTACTGGAGACTTTAGAGGGAAGTCATGTTAGAACTAAAGCTATCAAGGACACAATCATGTGGGCACTAGTAAGAATCAAGAGGGAGAGTCATAGAGCAGGACTCATAGAACCCAACAGAGCATTAGTGTGGCTAGGGATGAAAAAAATCTGGTTGGTCAGTGATACACTTCCCCCTGAAACTCTCAGCTCGCCTCTTAGAACTCTTGTGTGTATCCATACCATACATGTGTATGAATCATAGTATTCGTAAGGGCTCATCTCAATTCGGTTCTGTTTAAAAATGAGTTCCATCTCATCTCCCTAACTGGATTGTCAACTCCCAGAAGGCCACGTTTTGTCTTTCTTTGGAAACTCCACAGTTCTTTGCACAGTGCCAGCCATATAAACAGCACAGAAAAATATGTCTGATGAATAAATGGACTCACTTAAATGAGGAAAAGGAGTCAGTGCTCAATTCGGAGATACATGTGGTTCATTTTTCCCAGTGCCCCACTTTGATTTAAATCCTAGAGCCACGTCTTTGAATCTGAGCCAGATAAAGATATTGCCATCTTGGTTAACCATTGTTTAAATGTTTACTTTCCTTGTCCTGTATTATTATATCTCTCAGGATTCTTTTGTTCATCCAGCTAATGAACTGAGGATTGGGGAACTTCACCCTTCATTAGCGGAGACCCCTCTGTACCCACCCAAACTTGTTCTGCTAGGGAAGGACAAAAAAGGTAACATCGCGACGCCGATGTGCAGAGTATGCTGCCCTGCATGTGCATGCTGAGCCGCCAGTTGTGAATGACGATACACCATAGTCTATGACAATATTTCACAAATACGTATTTCTAACATGCATCAATGTGGACTCTGTTTCTCATACTTACTTTTTGGTGTTTGTAACTGTCACTGGTCATAGCATTATAACATGTTTCCCCTTTAAATTTCAGAATCAACTGATGAGTCTGAAGTTGACAAAACTCACTGTCTGAATAACAGTGTTTCCTCAGGCACTTACTCAGACTACTCGCCCTCCCAGGCTTCCTCAGGATCCTCTAACACGCGGGTTAAAGTGGGGTCCTTGCAGACAACAGCTAAAGATGCAGTTCATAATTCTTTGTGGGGTAACAGGTGTGTTTAGAATTCCCACTATTCTGCTCCCAAATGCTTATTTAAAAAATGGAATCATCTTAATGTTGGCATTGTATTCAGCTCATGTATTACGCAGAAGACAAAAGGGGAGGTGAGCAAATGTGGTAAACCCAGGATTTCCACAGGCAAAGGCACCCAGCTCATAGGGTCAGACCATTGATCCCGGGAGAGATGGGACAAGATGAACAGGTGATGTGATGGGCAGGACCAAAAAGGTTGGAAGACAAAGATGATGTTTGACCAGCATATGTTCATGAGGCACGTGGACATTTCTCCATCCAGAATGGCATTATACATTAAAATAAAATGCAAGTAAAGCTTGTATGTGCCTATTGCAAAGTAAATATGCAAACTATCAGCATCATTTTACCACCATCATCATTTTATGGCTACCTGGCATTAGGATATATGCACAGGTACTTAATCTTCCCAAAAGGCCTCCTTCTCTATATTACACCCATTTTGGGGGGCTTCTGGGGATCAAACTCAGGGCCTTGTGCTTGCTAGGCAGGTTCTCTATCACTGAGCTAAATCCCCAACCCCATTACCCCCATTTTATAGATGAAAAAACAAGTTCTACATAGCACAAAATAAGACTCAGGCATTATTTGCCCTTTTCTAATTCCTTTGGTTTGTAATTTGTTGCTACATTTTACACTATAGATAACAAGTAACAATAGTCTTATGATGTAGGTAGTCAATGACTGTTGCTCATACTTCAACTGACAATATTGCCACTCATGGCAACATTTTCTTTAGTACTTCATGACTAATTATTTCTATTCATCAATGCCTATGATTAAAATCTTAAAGTTTATAAAATCATAATTGTTTTATGAGCTGAGATTGATGTAGGTACTTTTGGAAGACACTTTCTAAATACACTTTTTTCCAATTAGCAGAAGTACATGAAAGCCTTTCTCTAATAAAAGATGTGTAATTTGATATTATTAGTGCACGAATGGTTTAGAATAAAGTTGAAAAATGATCATATGCTAGAAAAATGCTAGAGATGGCCACCAGTATGAACATTCCAATAACCTGAAGTCGTAATATTATTTACATTCTCAAGAAAGGCGACAGAGTTGCTCTCTATTCAGTGCACTTAGTGTCTTCAAGATCTGGCCTTGTTAGAGACAATTTAGATTCACCAAATATACCATGGCTTATTAAGAAAGTACCTTCAGTCATTAGTTTTGAAATGTATGGAGTCAAAATCTCCAGGAATGAGTACTAGGAATCAAATGAATCTAAGTATCAGCCAGGTTTTAGGACCGTCACTGAAGATTTACACCTTTCATTCATTCATTCCTTCAACAAATATGTGTTTATACCTACTGTGTGCCCTGCACATTCTGAGCCTGGACAGAAAGTGATTTCTGCCCTAAACAGTTTGCATTCTAGCAGATGACACAAGATGGTCATTATAATAAAATATCATAGGTAAGTAAATTTTATAATATGCTAGAAGAGGATGTTACTAGGAAGAAATAAAAGTTAGCGTAGGATTTATTTTAGTAGGGGACTTAAACTGATGTTATCATATTATCGTAATCATAATTCAGGTGAGAATTGAGTGATCTGAAAGCTGGTGGCCTTCTTTGCTGGCACAGACCCACAGGCCCTCATGTCCCTCTTTCTTCTTCCCACTATGTTCACAGGATTGCACAATCTTTCCCACAGCCTCTGGATGCAAAGCCATTACTCAGCCAGAGGGAGGCTGTTCCCCCGGGGAGTCTGCCGCCGCGCCCTGACCGGCTGCCCATGACGGAGGCTTTCCCTGACAGCTGGACTGACGGCTCCCACTACGACAACACGGGCTTCGTCGCTGAGGAGACCGCAGCCGAGAACGCCACCAGTAACCCTCTGTTAAGCTCGAAGGCCAGAAACGCCGCTCCTCACGGACGCAGGCCTTTGATCAGGCAGGAGAGGATTGTCGGTGTCCCCCTGGAGCTGGAGCAGTCGACGCACAGACACACGCCAGAAGCAGAAGTGCCTCCTTCCAATCCTTGGCAGAACTGGACCAGAACCCCTAGTCCGTTTGAAGACAGGACCGCTTTTCCCTCCAAATTAGAGACAACCCCCACGACCAGCCCCTTGCCCGAAAGAAAAGAACACATCAAAGAATCTACGGAAATACCTAGCCCTTTTTCTCCAGGAGTGCCGTGGGAGTATCATGATTCCAATACCAACAGGACTCTTGGTAATGTCTTTTCTCAAATCCACTGCCGCCCGGATTCTTCTAAAGGTGTTATTTCAATTAGCAAAAGCACAGAGAGGCTTTCCCCACTTATGAAAGACATAAAGTCCAATAAATTCAAAAAGTCTCAGAGTATCGACGAGATTGACATTGGTACCTACAAGGTTTATAACATACCACTAGAAAACTACGCTTCGGGGAGTGACCACTTAGGAAGCCACGAACGGCCGGACAAGATGTTGGGCCCGGAGCACAGCATGTCTAGTATGTCTCGAAGCCAGTCTGTGCCCATGCTGGACGACGAAATGCTCACTTACGGAAGCAGTAAAGGGCCCCAGCAACAGAAAGCTTCCATGACGAAGAAAGTCTACCAGTTTGACCAAAGCTTCAATCCTCAAGGAGCCCTGGAAGTGAAAGCTGAAAAGAGGGTCCCACCCACTTTCCAGCACAATTCCGACTATGTGCCACAGCCCAGCAAAAACATCGCCAAGGATCTGGTCAGCCCCAGGGCCTACAGGGGCTACCCACCCGTGGAGCAGATGTTTTCCTTTTCTCAGCCGTCCGTCAGCGAGGACGCTGTGGTCAACGCCCAGTTTGCGGGCCAGGGGCCCAGGGCGGGCTTCCTGAGGAGGGCTGACTCCCTGGCCAGCTCCACGGAGATGGCCATGTTCCGCAGGGTCAGTGAGCCCCACGAGCTGCCCCCCAGTGATAGGTACGGCAGACCCGCTTATAGGGGAGGGCTGGACCGCCAAAGCAGCGTGTCAGTGACTGAGTCCCAGTTCCTGAAGAGGAATGGCAGGTACGAAGACGAGCACCCTTCATATCAAGAAGTGAAAGCTCAGGCGGGAAGTTTTCCCGTTAAAAACCTTACCCAGAGGAGGCCATTATCTGCAAGGAGCTACAGTACAGAGAGTTACGGGGCCTCCCAAACCAGGCCAGTTTCAGCTAGGCCGACTATGGCAGCTCTATTGGAAAAAATACCGTCTGACTATAACTTGGGTAACTATGGTGACAAGCCATCAGATAACAGTGATGTAAAGACCAGGCCTACTCCTATGAAGGGAGAGGAGAGCTGTGGTAAAATGCCGGCAGACTGGAGACAACAGCTGCTTAGACATATAGAAGCTAGAAGGTTAGACAGGGTATGTTTGGCCTTTCTCTGTAAGAATATCCCTCCTTGCCTTTAGTTTCGCTTTATTGGCATTTCTGAGCACATGTAGTGAAGCATGAACTACATGTATGAATAGATGATCAGCTTTTTATTTATCTTGATGTTGTGGGGGAAATGGATCCTGATAGATTTTTCCTGGGTATTGCTTAATGCTTTCTGAGAGTCCATAACCTGCAGGTGAATTATTTATCACATCGAGGCTAAATATTGTTAGCAAAAATTGGACTCTATTATATGGGATGGTGCTAAAATCGCTTTCTAGCCATTAAGGCAAGCCAAATGTCTCTCCTAGGACACGAAACGGTTCCCTAGTGACCAAAGGGGTATGATTTTTATTGAATCTATAAGAAGTGAGTCATTCCCCCTTTTCTGCACAGTCTCACTTCTATTAAACTCAGGCGTAATTTGTTTATCAAATTTGCACATACTTACTGCTGTGGGACTACTAAAGTTATTACTTCTAATGAGCAATAATCTTCCCAGCAAGAAACAGAAAAATAAAATAAGCAGAGATTAAATGCCCTCCTACACACTATTTTATTTAATAAAATTCCTGCCATTTAGAATATGGGTTTTTATATAGAAGAAGATATTTAAATTCAAATCATACTACAGACAGCAAAAATAGATGGTGTCTTTATGAAGACTACAGATGTGCAAATTAGCATGTATATTGTAGCAAAAAAAAGAAAATTAATCCTAATTCAGTTAAAAATTGAGTCATAAAAAGTGTGGAATGCACAGTGATTGGGAGAGTCTTTTAAAAGTATAAAGCCTAGAATTAGTTTTTTGTTGCCTGTTCAGATCTCTCTAAGAGAGGTCTGGTGCTTCATTTTCTAGAACAGTTATCAATTAGCCATCATCACTTGGAATACTTTGTGGTTTCGGTGTAGAGGGCTTTGTGTACTCTGTCTTGACATCAGAATCCTTTCTGTGAAAGGATTTAAGATCCCTTCTGTGAAATTGAGGCCTTTTGTTCTCATTTTCTAGGTTTGCATGTTCTGCGTAAATCTGGGATCTGGGTAATGATATGCTATAGAATGTTTCACTGAACAGTTTTATTTTTTTATTTGGTGTCCTGCAGAAAGCTCAGGCCACTGCATTTATTATGTATATCTTTAATATTGAATTTTGATTTTCAGGTTTACTCTATTTAAACAATTATATTATCTGTAGGTCGTGTCTACATGACAAGGAAACAACTTTTTAGGGAAATCGTGAGCTAATAAATGTGGGGTGCGGGTATTAGTTTCTCGATGTGGAAATGGGTTCTGCCTTGCACAATTATTTCATCAGAATGTCTGTTTCAAATAGGTGTGCTCCGTCCCATTGAAGGGAGCCTCATCAAAGCTGTCAGTGGGAGACACCTGCTCGGTTGTCACCATGCCTTACCTCAAGTTACACCCTCCTGTAGACAGATTACTTGGAGGGCGAAAATATTGGGGGCCAAATAATACAGTACAGTTTGGAAACTCTGGCCTCGTGTAGACACGACCATACGTAACAGGGTAAGATGAACTAGTCAAGAAAGGTTGTGAGAAGCATTTGTACGATGACCAGTAATCTGAGGCAGCAGAGGAGCAAGTGAAAACAAAGCATGCAAATGAAAAGCTCCAGGTCTAAGTCTTTTAGTTTAGTCATTTGCTCACTGTTTTCCTAGATAAATGCTTCCTCTCCTTTGATCCAACTCAGACAAAGCAGAAATTTTAGGGGGGTGGTAAGGATGCAGGAGAGGTATCAGCGAAAGTCTGGAGACCCTGCCTGTCTCAGGTGACTAAAAGTGAGTCCATGTGTATTTCCCACTACTAGGATGACATTTCCCTTTTCAGTTAGTCTCCATGTATCCTGTTTGTGTGTAATGCCCTGAGCCTAGCTAAATTTTCAGGGCAATTTCAGTGTATATTCATTTTTCTTCCTTTTATTTTTCTTTTGTGGTGATAGAGATCAAACCCAGATCTTCACACATGCCAGGCAAATAAATGCTCTACCACTAAGCCACATCCCCAGTGCCCAGTATACATTCAGTAGTTTCTCATTCAATTCCAAAAAATGAAATTACCATAGGATATTGTTTCGAGTCATCAGGTCCTGAAAGCTCTTCCTTTCTGTTTTTCCCAAGTAACATTTCTTTCACCCATGTAATTGAGATACTGAGCAATTCAGGCCTTCTCTTACTCAAAACTTCCCAGCTATTTACCAGGATGAATTCAGGGTACCAAAGCACAGATTTATTATGTCGAATCGGTTTTGCTATAATTGTGCTACTTAACATTCTGCTAAAAAAAAAAAAAAATCCGCTCAAAGTCAGACTGCACCAGAGACGTGGAATTCTTCTTTCCCAGTTGAACCATTTGAACCCTGGAAACCAGATAGCTACAGTAGAAACTGCAGGATCTTTGTGATTTCACATAGAAGACAACCACTCAGAGATCTGCTCATTGGATGGAGTTAACAGGCCACAGAATGTTGGCAAAATGACCTCAATGCTGATCTTGAACAGGCAGCCCAAATACTACCCTAGTATAAGATGCTTGTGGTCTCTCTTAGCTTAACCACACTACTCATGCTTCCACTGCAGAGCCCCAGCGCAACCGAGAGATGAAAACACTAACCCATATGTCTGAGGCTGCTACTCCTTATATGAGCTCCAGAGCCCTAGAATGGGGGACCCTGAGGAGCATCCAAGTGTCAGATTGAGGTGCTTAGGGGCTTTTTCACTTTTGGCACGGTGACAATGGAAAATCTCTGTGTGAATTAGTCAGGAATCCATGACAAATATGATTAGTAGACAAGTACATCATCAGGAGTATAATAATCTTTCAGTGTAGCTCAGTGAAACCTTGATACTAAAAATTATTACTTTGCAAATAGTGCTTTGAGAATAGAACAGCTGCTGCTATCAATGCTAGGTAATAATTCAGCTAAGAAAAATGTACTAACTTAAATTCTGTGGATATTTTTCTCCAAAATAAGAATTAAAGAAGTCAGACACTGTTAACGATTGTATTTCCACTGTAGGTTGAAGGTTTGATGATAGGACATCAAAAATTTTTTAATTTTTCAGTGAGGTCCTGTAGGAAAAATTGCCAACCTCTTAGTATAATTTTAGATACACCTGTTGAAGAGTACGCATGATATAAACATCACCAGACTGTTCTATAAATACTTAGATTATTAGATAAATAACATGAATAATTCACAAACTATGATTACTTCAGTATCATTATGAAACTTCTTTACTTTAAAACATAATTTTAAAAATAGAATATCTGGATCTACATCCAGCTTATTTGATTGGCATTACTGAATTAATAAGTAAATTCAATCAAACCAAAGATCAAATTGAATTATTTTTTTGACCAACTGTTTTTCTGAGTTGCTGTAATTATGCCTGTAGACAAAAGCAATAAAGAACGGTGATTTTGGTTTTAACATTGCAATATATTAGCTTAAGGCAGAATTAGAAGTTAATATTTGTCTTTTATATGTGATGGTCTCACAACAAGAATAGGATCATGAAATTTTGTAGCTGACAAAATTTGATTAAATTCTCCCCATTTGAATTCTCAAAATTAATAGACCACCACAGGTAACAATACTTGTCCAAAGTCATTACTATCGTGATAAATGAGAACTAGGTATTGTACCTTCAAGTTATCAGCAGGTACCAACAGAATGTACCTTCTTTGCTTTTTGTGTTTTCTGTAGTTTTGGATGGTACTCATTTTGTGCATAACTAACACTGTTTATTGTATGCTTTTGTCTGATCAAGTGCATGTGTAAAAGAAAGTTACTGTTTGCCCGCTTAAAGTTAAATGTGATAAAGTTAAACATGTTCATGTAATAATCAGTTTGTGGAGCATGTGTTCACATCTGTCACATGATTATCTCCTCTACTCAGAATGCTGCTTACAAACACAACACAGTTAACCTTGGCATGCTGCCCTATGGAGGTATTTCAGCAATGCATGCAGGCAGAAGCATGACTTTAAACTTGCAGACTAAGTCTAAATTTGATCATCAAGAACTACCTCTTCAGAAAGTAAGTATGGACTGCCCTACATGTGTCAGCATACCCAAGGCGGTTAATGTTGTTTGTTCACTTAATGTATTTAGGCTGTACATACAACCCTGTTTACTGCAGACTCTCATGAGTCCAAAAAGCACAAGGGAAAATAATGTAGAGCCTAAATTCTTAGCTGCTAAATGTATATCTGTAGCCAGACTGATTATCAGGTTCATGCTTTTTGGATTGAGCAGGTACATGGCTTTTTCTGTTGCTTTAGTTAAGGTTCATTTTCCTTATTATTCATTTTTTCCTATTCTTTATTTTCCTTTCTTTTGTATTTACATACTCTTTTGGAGATAGCCCTATCTTCTTTTGGTGATGCAGAGGTGAAAACAGAGCTGTAAATTATTATCGGATTTCAGTCGTTCTTTTTGAAAAGCCATAGACTCCTAACTACAATGGTAGTTAAATATCGTTAGCATTTCCAAACACTTTTCAGTCTACTTTCTTTGTGGGAAATGGAACACAGAAGCGAAAGATAAGAAACAAGTTTGTGGCTTAACCAGCAATTGTTACTCTTCGGAGGTTAATGGAAAAGTAACAAGTTCACATCTCTTAAAATGAAAATGTAGGCACATTTGAAAGGGAATATTCTGTATAAGGAAACATTTCTGCTTGTTTCGTTCAGGCAGAATTGAGATTGCCCATATTACCTGTTTAAATTGATTATCCTTTTTAAACTTATATTTCAGGGAAGACTAATGAATCATTTTCATACAATATAGATTATTATCACTATATAGTAATGTAGTCATTAGCCTAGTAAGTTTTTATGAAAGCAGTAATGAGAAGGAGTGATAAGAGAATGACAGTATTCTCCAAACATGTCTTCTTTTTTATAATATTAATGAAAATATGGAACAAATTCCCATCCCAGCCAAATGAGTCATAAGAGCTCAAGTTGATGTTTTATTGTCAAATCAGTCTTTAATAATATTCCCTAACTCTAGACAGTCTGATTTCTACTATGAGTAATGTAAAAAAAAAAGAAGAGACATTTATATCCACATCTTTCTCAGCATCCGACATCTTTTAAAATACAAAAGAGAGCAAAATGCTGACTAAATTGAGAACTTTTGAGTACTATTTCTCTGTCTTAATTCCCCTGCAACATGACTGTTGGTGTGCTGATAACTTCCGCTTAAAAAAAGTAAGTTTCTGACTTGTGGTTTTTGCTAATGACAGTAATATAAAGAACCCACTATGACCAATTCTCAGGCACCAGTGGAAGGTCATGGACCTCAGAACTGGTAGCCCCGCGCGTGGTGGCTCCAGAACAGCCCCAGCCTGACAGTTCTCACCCGAGTCCCAGCAAGCATGCCGCCTGTTGTCCACGTCCTCTCTACTGCCCACTGCTCTCCTCCTGTTTCTGAATGAATCCAGTCTTCAGAAAGGCCTTGAAACTTAGCTGCACTCAGGAATAGATGAGCTCCCACAACTTACATGAGCACCTTTCCTAGAGAACTAGGGGTAAATAAAAATCAAACCTTTAAACTAAACTAATGAAACTTTAAAATTCATTGAGCAGATTAGTGAGATCTTGGAATGAAAGAAGCTAATGACTCCCTGGAAATTATGTCAAATGGAAACTCCCTTAATTTGCCTAATTTGGGGCCCTATTTATTCATTGATCCATATCATCCTGTATCTGAGAGATACAGAAACAGTGTTCCTCAATGTCTAAATTATTCTCTGCATATAAATTTGGTACATCTGTACTGTTGTATTAATTTTCTAATGTGATTTGGGGGGCTCTAGAGAATGAATTCATTATCTATTAATGTAGCTCTGAAATGTTCTATAACAAAAATAGTGCAGAGTTGTTTCTGAAGACTTTTTGACCATTCTCTCCTGGGCACAGAAGTAACCTGTAGGACTTCTCTTTGGAAATCGCATTAAATTGCCAACAAAGAATAACACAAGGATTGAGAGGCTTAAAAATAAATAATGCCTTATTTCCCCCATGGAAAAGAAAAAGAGGAGAAAAAGGAGGAGGAAGGAGGAAAAATAAGGAATGAAAAAGGCACACAGGAGGGCCAGTACTCCATTACTGAAAAGATTTTATGATTCAAAAATTATCATTTAAAAAAATTATCAGTTTAAGCACCAGGCATCTGGGAAAATATTCCCACCCCGAAACCAACCTACAAAACCAGTAGAGCACTGAGTTCTACATCAGTTTCTTAAATAGTTACAGGCTCTGCTTTGCCCGTAGGGTCTATTCTAAGTCTCCATCTTTTCAGTTGGTGCCTAAATAGATCCCTTCTGCAGAGCTCTGATTTGAAACTTTGTTTGGTTTTTTCTGCCGTCCATTAGAGTCAAAGCCTCTTAAAATGCAGTCTCCCGGATCTTCCCTTCTTGGCACTGTTGGGCTCTGCCAGCCGGTCCCGTAATGTGAGGAAAGTGTAGTTTCCCTGAACCCTTCCTGCTAGGAGAGAAAATACACAAAAACCATTTTCCTTCAATTTAGAAATGCATGAGTATCTATTACATGTCTGTCTTCCTACCTGAGGTAACACAAACGATTGTTTCAGGCACTTGAGACTTCTTTACAGTCGCTTACTGTTCTTTACCCACGAGAACGGCACTAAAATGTAAGGTATCATCAAGTTGTAAATATTTCTAGTAAATAAAATTGACAAAACTGTTCATTTTCCCTGGGAAATTCTAGACCTATTATTCATAAAATTCTTGAATGATAGTACCGGCTATTTCTATTTAAGTGTTATAAATTACTCTGAGGTGTCCTAGAAAGAAAACAGTTTCCTACGGAATCTAAATGAAAGTGTTCCCTGTCGCATTCGTATTGGGCGGGGTTCCCCTCACCAGGGAACAGGCAGGGCTGATATCGGACCCCATCCCCATGCTCTCTGCCTGTCCAGCCTTGCCTCCTACAACTAGGAGGAAGCAAGGGCACCTTTTGAATCTCCTCTGCAGAATTAGCTTTGAACAAATATGTAATAAACTAATTTGAAGATATGAATATTTCTGAATGGGGTTAATACTTACATAGTGAAAATGCGACGGAATAGTTATATCCCTGGTTTTGCTGTGTATTTTAAATCTTTCTAATTTTTTCATACTTATTACATGTCAGGTCAAGTATTATGCATTTTTCATGGGTTGGAAGTTAAATAAGGGCTTTCTACCCTATAAGCTATAAGTTAAATTTTCTATGATCATTTCGTGGAACCCTTTAAAGTAGTAAAAGAACAATGCCAACAAATACAAGAAAGTTAGTTTCGTGAATTTTAATTTAATATTTCCATCTATTAATGTTAATGCTGATTTTCTCTAAATGTTAATAGTATTTATGAACTAGAACATTTAGTATTATAAATCAGCTATTCAGTTATGAAGTTGTCAATACTTTTATTTTTCTTCATCCATTCATTCATTTATTCATTTGTCACTTATTTACTGCCTTTCCAAAAAGCATTTAATGCAACTTTTTATGATGTTTTTAATGGTTCCATGTGCTTCCTCGGATGTGTTCTACTGTAACTGAGCTTAGCTATTGTCTTGAAACTTTATGTTATCAGAGAGAAGAAATACAGCAGTGTAAACAAATGCCAGTTCAAACTACCATTTTTATTATCCAGATTAATGGTAGAATAAGTAAATATTTCTATTGGGAGAAAAATGAAAACTAGGAATTATTCAGTGTATGCTGTGTACCTGGTGCCACGCGGCACTTTACAAATGCTTTTTTCTTGCAACTCATAAAAACCCTCGAAGGTATTATCTGTCTCCACAATGAGGAAACTGAGGCTCATGTGCCACACAGATGCCACCTCTGTTTTTATGATTCCGTGTTGTTGTTCCTGGTACCTAGAATGTAAATCTGACCCTCCTTGGTACCCAAATCCTTGCCCTTTCTACTGTACAATGATGCCATCTCCAGTGTTTGTAAAACCTGAAATTTTCTTAGAACGTGACTCCCAACAGTCGATGAGCCTCTTTCATATGCAGCCATCTCACATCATATTCAGAACAATCCAGAGAAGTACATATTATGGGATTGGAAAAAACACCACACAAAATAGAATATTTTAACGAATCCAGCAACACATGACCCTTATCATTCCCTCGGTACCATAAGCGTAGTGCTCTTAGTTAGCTGAGCCTGATGACACAGCGATTACCTTGCACTTTTCAGATCCTCTCGTGTTTCCTGCACTTTCATTATCACTAAGAAATATGTCTGGTAGTGGTGCAAGGCCAAAGATTACGGACCCAACCAAATCACACGTTAATCTCCAGACCGCGTAGCCCCAGAGACAAGCAGGGCTGGGGAGGAAATCGCTGGCTTTTTCTAACTCCCTGTCTACAGGGTGTCTGGCTGCCGGTATCAATCATGTGGTCTCTTCTACACTGGAGAAATTTATTATTTTCTCTTTCTGTTCTTTTTGGTTAATTTCTATTGCCATAACATTACATCATAGAATCTATGGTTTATGGCTTATAGAGACAGACACTAAAATTAATTATAATTCCAGGAGGGAAGAGACTGAAGTCATGGAAATGCATGTATGAAATAATTGTTTCATAGAGTTTTGCCTGGAAGAAACTAGCCTCACTATCTTTTTTATTAGTTGATAATTTAGTTGATGCTCATCTTAGCAGCTTTGAGTTAGAAAAATTCAGATAGCAATGTTTGTACCTAAACTATTTTTAAATTTCTAATGTTCTTTTTACTGGCTCTATGCAGATGACTAGGGATCAGATAGGACCATTATTTGGTATGCATTTATTCACCCTTGTGCCAAGGGTTACCTGCTTAATGCCATTTTTTCTCCTGCTGAAAGCCGAGCAAGATTTATGCTGTACCTCAGGGCAACTCATGCCTATAATTCCTATCGATTTTGCTATGTTTATTATTGGCTACCTATCCCTCATGAAAGATTCACTTACCTTTCTAATTATGAAAAAAGCCTTCAGTCTGTAAATCCACATAAATCCTCAAAGACAGTGGCTAAAATTACCAAAATAACGCCAGGGCTTATATTGCTGCCTCATCACCATGGGGATGAAATGCTGGTTTAAAAGTCACTTGGGCATTACATTAGCACTTTCAGATGGAGCCCCACGAAATCGTAATCATTTAGATCTCAGTTCAGCACATATTTACCTTTGAAATACTTTTTTTTTCCTACAGGCATGCTGAAAAAAATAACAATACATTCACTGAAAATACTGTGGGCAAATTGTTTTTAATACCTTTTAATTTATAGTAATAGCCTCTGTGAACTATGTGCCAATTACTGAACAAAACAGATACTTGTTCCGGTAGGCAGTATGCCCCAAGGACTTTGCAAAGTGCCAGATTCTACTTCCAGTCTCTTTCCTGCAAAATCGCAATAAATATAATTTCAGAAGCAAACCGCACCCCCATCCATTAGTGGACAAGACCAAAGCTCTTGATCAGCTAAGCTCACTGATTCACTTGCATGAATGGTATTCATCTATGTGCTCACAGGCATTTACATATGTGTGGATTGCACATTCATGCACACATATTCTTGTGCAAACATGCAGATATAAAGAGATGCATACATTCATGTACATTTATGTCTCAGCAAAATTAGAAATTGCTTCTTTTAATGCACATTGGTGATTCTTCACAGTAGCCAGAATCATAAATGTTAAAGCTACAAGTGTCAACACTGGCCTGGTCCTAGCATCTGTTCAGCAAGGACTCTACTCCATATTACTGCATTTTTTAAACAAATATAAAATTTTTACTCTTTGACTAAATCACACTGGCTATTTCCTCTATTATTCTGAAACATTAAAGACCCACAGAATTTAAAATGTTATGGGGCACTGTGATACTTTTCCATGTATATTGGCTTTAAAGGGTTAAAGGTGATGGAGCGAATAAGACTCAATCTTCAAAGTACCTAGAGAGAATATCAAGAATGTGATATGAGACATAATTAACTGAACCTCAGTTTGGTGATTTTATCTGTAATAATAAATTCTATAGTTATAGCTTTTTTTTTTTACTTTTTCAGTTGCTCTTTTTATCTTTCATAGAATTTCAATAGCTAAGCAACTGAATTTATATACAATAGGTTTACCCATTTGAGAAAAAATATGAAGATACTACATAATTCTCTTGCCATCCCCTCCACCACCTCCTAACATCAATAAATTGTTTTTATGGGCTTTTTATTTCTGCAGACTTAAATCCCCCCTACAGCGCCTCATTAAAAAAATAGCAGAGCATTCTGGAAATTAATAAAGGAAATTGCTTTCAAGAAATTCCTTTAATTTTGCTATCTAGTGAAAGTATCTTTAATGCATTTACATGTTTATGTTCCTTTTCTTCCCTGTAATATAGAGTAATTGCTGCGATGGTTAATTTTAATTTTAAAAAGTAGGAGATTAATTTATAAACTAGTGAAAAGCACAGATAATATTAGAATATTGATAAAAAGAGATTTAACCTTTTTTATGACAGAAAGAATTTTGCAATTCTCAGTTGCTCTCTAACAGTGACTAGGAGTCATGTCTGGGCAGGTGAAGCAAGTATAGCTGAGGAAATAGAGATAAAGATGAGAATGATATGCAGAAAAGCAGAGGAAATGTGTGTTGTAAACATATTATTCTTAAAAAGGTAAAAGCTAGAAAATATGCTTGAAAACGGACAAGCAGTTAATAGCTACCTAGTTACCTTCAAGTAACATTTTCTTTAAATATGTTAGCTACATTTAATTTTTCAAAAAACACAAATGAATTTATTCCTAACTATTCCAAGAGTTTAAATGCAATAACTTTTTTCTGTTTGTTTTTTTTTACTTTCTGAAGGGCTTATGAAAAAAATAATTCACATGATCAAAGTAAAAGAAGGATTCATTGTCTCCATTCTTTTTATTATATCCATTAAGTCCTAAGAAGACTTAATAAAGTCTCAAAACAAACCCACGTTAAAATATTCCCAAGCAGTGCTTTAAAAAAAAAAAAACCACATGTGGTCATAACACGGATAGGATGGTTATGTAATTGGTTGTTATAAAAGAACCAATTAGAACCACGTACTAAAGGCACAGAAGCCTGATGTGGTGCCTGCTGTGGCTGGCCCAGCTCTCCCTCCTTAGGGTTGGAGGTCAGGTCCTCACTCAAAAGCAACTATATGCACACTCCCAGCAAGTCTTAGTGCGGATCCTTCCAAACGCGCACAGGAAATGGCAGTCACATACGAAGACCCCAGAAAACCAAGCAGTATTGGTGCATCCTGAAGGTTAAGAGAGGAAAAAACTTTTGCAAAACAATTTTCGTGTGTGTGTGTGTGTGTGTGTGTGTGTGTGTGTTTGTACATACATAAGAATGTGTAAGTTCACACACACCATGTATCCCAGTATAAATCTCTGGAGTAGCGGCTGCTTTTCAGATGCTCCGTGATTGCTTGTTATTACTCTGGCTAGAATATGAAATCCTCCTAAAATATCTAAAACTAGGAATAATAAAGATGAGGTATTATTATTTATTTAAAACAACAAGCCAGAAATCAACCAAAAATAAAAAAATCTATGAAGAGTTTATAAGTGATACAGTATATACAAAGAAGTTTGGTAATCAAAAGTCATGATTTATTTTTACCGTGACTTACAGCATAGTATTTTTGATGTTGCCTTAACCTTTCTCTAACACTATCTGTCAGTAACAGCATAGCACCATAAATCTTGCACTATGCCAGTTTTAATACTATTTTGCATTAGTGAAAGGCATGTCCTCTCAGATTCTTTACAACCTCATAGATTATGGTTTGAAATGTTGTAAGTTCCATGCTATGGATTACATGGTTTCAATTTATATTCTAAATGGTAAGATAATACTACAGAGACAAATTAGGCAAGCTTTAAATGTTGTAGTTTTTAACAGTTGATTAATTTTAGTCTGATTATTTTTATTCAGGTACTATAAACCATTTAAAGTTTTTTAAAAATCAGTAAATAACTCTTAAAATGTTTATTTTAATTGTGTTTCTCATTGCTTCCAAAAAGCTATCAATTTAGAATTCTTACTCAGTAAATAGTGTCTAATAATATTTTCGGTTAGGAATATATTTTTTCTACGATCAAACAAAATTGCTTTTACCATAATTATTAGGGACTTTTTTCAGAAAACTATGTTAAGCTTCTATTACATCACTAAAGAGTGCCATACCATTTTCACAATAGACCCCGTCCCAGCAAAGCAACATTTTAGACAATGGACAAGAAGACGTATCTCCTAGTGGCCAATGGAATCCTTATCCACTTGGGAGGCGGGATGTACCTCCGGACACCATTACTAAAAAGGTAACCAATTTCAAATTGATGACACAAACCATGAACCTTGTACATCTACTGTAATCTGTAATCCATATCTGTGTCTTAGCATCATTTCTAACTTTGTTGATGACTTTACACAAAATATTATTCTATTCGAGGCATTTCAGTTAACAGTAAGTACACCGAAAAGAATGGAAAATGAACAGTGCCCAGTGTTCAGAGTAGGTAATGAAGGTTTGTGAATGTCTGCCACCTTTCTGCAGATCTTAAGATTATCATAAGATATTCTTTGAAGTGCATGTGTAGAAAGATGTGTGACATATATTTTTGTCTCTCTTAGCTTCCACAGTGGGCTGCAGCCAATTTGCCTAAAAATTGTTTTGACCATAAAAAGATTGATTTATCATTTTGAAGGTTATAGTGATGTGTTCAGCAAACCTTTAGTAAGCAGTAGTATGTACACTACGGTGTGCTGAGCACTTGCTAGAGGCTGGTGAAAGACAAATGACGGGGGCGTAGGTTCGCCCCCGACCCCTGTCCCTGGAGAGCTGGGTAGGCAGTACCTGGTAGCAGTAATACCACATACTGGGTCACGAGAGCAAGAGACAGAAGTTGTAACCTGGGAGAAGATATTTGCCTTATATGTGAGTCTCAAGGGATTTGATTTCCACAGTATATTTTTTAAACTTTTGTAAATCAATTTAAAAAGACATATAACACAATTTTTAAACAGGTGAAATACAAAGGAAACCAAGAAAAGCACATAAACATTAAAACAAAACAGCCCTTCTCTCAATGAGGGAAATGCAAAAGAGATGGCATTTTACATTTTCCTGACTGGCAAAAATAAAAAGGTTTGAAAAACACAAGTTGTTTGCAAGTGTAGGAGCAAAGGGAACTCACACTTCTGGGAAAATAAACCACAATCACTTTGGTAACATATGACCTTTTGAAGATTAACATGCACACACCCTGCCTTCCTCCAAACCTCAAAAGCATTAAGCTAAAACACTCTTGGACATAACATCCGAGGCACTTCTAATGCTTACAATACCAGAAAATTGGGCGGACTCAAATGCCTGTAAGCAGAAAGTATGTAAATTCTGTTACACAGAAGAATATTTCACGGCAATAAAAATTAGGCAAGCATTATTACCATAATATATATAGATTAAAACATAATTTAAATGGGAAAAAGTTTCAAGAGATGGCACACATCAAAGGTGCTATATTTATAAATCTCAGAAGCAAACAAAGCTAAAATTGTTTAGCCCTAAGTACATGACTATTTTTATACATGAGTATTTTTATAAGAATGCAATGAACAATATTTAGAATTATGATTACCTCTAAAGGAAAGTCACAAAGGATAAAATAGAAGAGGCAGGTGGCATTGGTGGTACTGTTCTAATTCTTAAGTTCAGGTATGATTCTTACACACTAGTTTTTAAGCTCAGGAGAGTCTATTGTACGATTGAACTTCATATCATTCAGGTGAATTTCCCCCCTCAATGGCTGTGTGAAATGTCGAATTATTTGGTAATGCATTGATTTGCAGGTGCTGTGCATGCTATTAATTTGCCTTTTGGGTAATATCCAGCACTACAGGTAAATATAAGATGATGTGATGAGTGTCATGGAGGTGGGGTATGGTCTGTAACAGTTCTTGGAAAGGGCGCCTGTTTAGGGAGGAAAGAGGATGTTGAAAGCAGAAGAGGGGGATCACATAAAGCGAGGAAGATAAGCAGAAGCCAGGTCATACTGGGTTTTATCTTGTGGGGAACTGAAAGAAGAACTCTGAAGTTTTAATCAGGGAAAGCACACAAATTTTCATTTAGAGAGCACACTGATAGCTTTTCAGTAAATGATCTAGAGAGAAGAAAAACTAGGGGCAATGGAACCAGTTAAGAAACTTCTGTCATAATCCAGGGGAGAAGAGACAGATGGTGAAGGGAAATGCATAGCTCTAATATAGTCTTAAAAAGTAGAGACAAGGGCTTGTGGGTTTAGCTCAGTGGGAGAACACTTGCAAGGCCCTGAGTTTGATCACCAGCACCCACACACACACAAAAAGAGAGACAAAAGTATCTTGTGATCGAAGAAACAGATAAAAGTTCTGACATTGACATCCAGTTTCTAACTTGGTCACGTTGGTTATAATGTCCCATTCACTAACGTGAGAAATACAGAAAGCATAATAGATGGAAGTGGAAGAAGGAGGAAAGGTTCCCTTTTAATACGTGGATTTGAGGTATCTTTAGGGCATCTGAGTAGGGATACAAAGAGAGTATGTGACCACACTGATCAGAAGCTTAGTAGAGAAATCTTAGCTGGAGACACACATGTAAGAGTCATCAGAATGTGTGTTATAATTCATGGATGAGTCAGACCGAAGAAAGACAAAAAGAGCCCCATGAGACACCAACATTTAAGAGATGGACTTAGAAAGCAGAGATAGAGAAGGAATAATCAGAGACATTGTCAGTATGGAGATTTCTACTGGAAGCTATAGAAAACTCAAGAGAAGTGGCCTTGGACGTTAAGGAAATAAATAGCTAACATAGGAAGTGGTCAAGATGCAGAGCAAGCCTAAAATGTGGTCCTCGGTTCTAAATGGTGTTATTAATAACAGGTTTTTTCCTTCCTATTCTGCTATCATGCTCTTCCTGGCTTCCTCCTAAAACTTGTTCATCTCAATTATAAGATTATTCCCAATGATGATAGGTGATAGAAACATACTCTTTCTAATACAGCAGGAGAGAAATACAAGCTTCCCATAACTGTTTCTTATGTGCGAAACCTTTCTTCCTCAGATCTCTCAACAATCTTCTTCATACAGCTCATTGACCCAAAATCCTAAAGGCTTCTCATCTCTGCAAGAGGGATGGAGTTCTGTGTCTGGCTTTAACTAATCAGTTGCAGTAGACCAGTTAGGGCTCGCCAAAATGTAGAAGGAAGAGGAAAAGTGGCACCTTGGAAATGAAAGGGGGAAACTGGAGAGTACAGTCAACAATGTCAAATGATTCCAAAAAAAATTCAAACAAGTATGCCTGAAGACTCCTTGAATTTAGAAACCTAAAAAACTCAAGAAAGGAGTTTCTTTATGAAAGAAAGTAGTGTATTACATTGGAATATAGAAGGGAGTATAAGGAGTATTTAAGAAGGTAGACATCTAAACATAAGGCTGACAGGAAGTGCCATAACTGAAGGGGAAGTTGGAAATACCAGTCAGGAAAAGAGGGAAACTTGCTTTGTTATGAGAAAAGAAGGGAGAATGTACGCCTTGGCAGGATATTTACAGAGTGCTGTTGGAGCAAAGAGTGTGTTGTGGAATCAAAGGAAGGAATCATATTATGTACTTACAAAGGTTGCTATCATTTTGCCTTACAGCAAAGTCTTATCCATTTATTACCCTGCGTGGAACTAGCAGTTGTTTACTTTTTCCATCCATACATCCATTTTATATTGTGTTGTATTGATAGTGTGTCTGCTTTGAAAGTCCATTGTAATGTGTGCAATCACACTGTTAGTACAAGTCATAGTGATTATCTTCTTGCCTCACTACTTGCTTTAAAAACCCCATATAATCTCATGATTGATTAAATATCTGTATACCAGTTAACCTTATTAAATGCTAATCATTTGATCTAACTGAAAACTTCATTAATCTTTATGCTTCTTGTCAAATGTGAAATGATGTATGTCTAAAACATTTATCATGTCTTCAATATATAGTCGTTTGTATCTTCCTGCTATTATGATGTGCTTTTTATTATCCAATATTATTACAATTTTGCCTAACAGCTGAGGTTTTAGAACCTGTGAGTGGCTGTGTCTACCTCTAGGGGGTTTTTTGGTTTGTTTGTTGGCGACACGAGGGCTTGCTACGTTGCTCAGGCTCATCTCAAACTTGTGGGCCCAATCCCTCATCCTTCCTTGGCTTCCAGAGGAGCTGGGACTACAAGTGTGTGCCGTCACACCCAGCTTGTCTACCTGTTACCTCACAGAACAGACATAGTGAAGAATGTTTTAATTATTCAAAGGTAGGTTTTTTAATATACTAATTGAATATGTGAAGTTAATATTCATTGAGAATCAACCTAAGAAAATGAAGATGGTAACAGGAGTTACTGCAGCCCGGGCTGCAGTATTTAGAGAAATAAGAGTAATATTGTACTATTATTCATTGGGTTTATATTATACTCTACAATGGACATTTTTTGCAAGTTAACGCTATTTTGTAGTTGTGATGAACTCAGGTAGAGAAAGAAAGCTAAAAAATGAACTACAAATGAAATGAACTCAGGGAGAACAAGAGGTAAAAATTCTTAGATAATGCCCATTCAAATCTGTTTCCCAACCTCTGCAGAAGAAGCAGCCCAGACCATCGGAAACTACCAGGATGCTGCAGAGATATGATAGAAAATCAGTTGTAAAGAAAGGCTTGGCTGGAACTCACTGCTGTCTGTTATAGCTGTCATCACTCTTGGCCATGCCTTGAGTACTATAGAGGAACAAATGAGGCTTCCTCCAGGCTGTAGAGCCAAAGATTTAGACCTATAAAACAGATAAAAAGTGTTTATCTTTCAAGAAGAGTTTCATTCCTGTATCTTCTGTCACTGTCCTGTGTAACTGAGACTGGATGAGTGGTAGAACAATGTGGAGGGTTTTAAATCCTATCTCATTTTTTGACGGTGTAATAGAAATGATCATTGTTATATACCCTCTTGTTTTGTATATCAATACCTCAACTTGTGATATCCATTAGTTCAAAAAAATCTAATCACTGCTAGAAGAACATATAACTTTTATGTAAACCCCCCCAAAAAAAATCCCAAGCAATACTACCTAAGTACCTCAAGAATTGTTATCAAAAACTTTTGCAATGGCTGGAAGCAACCATTTCTTACTTTTCTCTCGTTGCTGAGACAAAATACCCGACACCCAAAATTAGAGCAAGAAAGGTTTATTTGGCTCACAGTTTGTAGAGGTTTCAGTCCACAGTCAGCTGGGTCCGAGGCAGGGTGGCATGGCAGATAGGCAGAAGACAGCCAGATAAGCAAGGAATGCAAGCGAGGGGTGCAAGCAAGGGGGGCTAACCAGCTTCTTCTGGTATTTTGTATTTCAACCAGGCTGCCTGGTTTTGGGGTGGGCAGTATCCACCCTTAATCCTAATACCTTTAATCCTAGCGTTACGTCCTTGATCCCAGCAGAACCATGCCAAACCAATCAGTGGACTAATTTAGTAATCACACACTCTAGATCCAGCTACCTCTTACCACATGAGGCTTTGGGGGGACATCCAGACACAAACCATAACACATGGTTTCAGGAAAAGTGCTGGTATTTTAGAATGCTAATACAGTGCTTCTCTCAGTCTGTTGGATTATGCTGCGGTCACGATGGTAAGATTAGGTTCCGTGCACTAAACCTTGACTCTAAATCACCACGGTGCTAAATGCTGTCTTGTATTTATGCTTCTCATCCTCAAGGCTATGAGGTAAGCACTACGATTTTTACATATTTTATAAAATAAGTGACCTAAACTCCTCTCCTATACATAACAGAACAGAACATGATGGTCATACTATAAAAGATCATCACAAAAATCAACGTTAGTTAAATTCAGACATTATACTCTGATCTGGTCAAATTCTCCACAGGAATGACAAGACTGTCCTAATTCTAAAATGACAGATTATTTCAAAGTATTGGGAATTTGAAACAAATTGAGTAGCCCTGAAAAGACTTAAAATTAAAGAATAAAACCTGTAAAGACATGTTAAAATGTTGAGGCTGAAAAACATAGCAGTAAAAAGGCTAAAGTGAGTTATGAAAACAGAACTTCAGGCCCTTCTTTTCTGGAGTGGGTAACCAAGAGTTTATAAAATCTCATGATATAGAGTCTGAACATTCTTTAATATGGAAAGATAAGACACCCAAAGGTCTCTTTCATCGTTAGGGGGTCTTCCTTCTGGGTGTGCGTCCCTTCCTGAATGTCCTAGGTTAAATTTACAATGACTTGACAGTTGGAGAAATAAAGATAGATGACAAGGGTCGACCTTAGGATGGATACAGATGGACAGAAAGGTATAAAAAACTTGCGAATTTAGTCTTGGCTCACAAAGCTGGATTTTTTTTTATGCTGCATTTGCCTGTGTTTTTCTCATATCTGCAATGTCAGCTCAGGCATAAAGGCTTTGGGACTGGCAGGATTGTCACAGACAAGGCAGGCTCAGGAATCTAAGGAATTTATTAGAGGAACTAGGAAAAAAATAATGCAGAATGTTTCCTGGGGTGGGGGGAAAGGTCATTTTCATGTTCTTACCATCTTTCCCTTTCCCCCTACTCCAAATCGTAAATTTCCATTTTTCAGAGTCTCTTGAAGTATTTTTTATATATTCTTACTAACTTTCCAGAAAGAAATATTCATTCCTTATTTTAATGTTGGCATTCATCATGTTTTTAAATATAAGACATTTTGATGTTCCTTTCTATACAAAAGTAGAAAGGTAAGATCTAAAATATCATTTGGAACCTTAAATTGTTTTGCTCTTATCTATATGGCTAAACCATTATTTGTATTTTAAAACAACTGGACTTGGTATCTGCGCTGATTGATTTTTCACTAGGTCATAAAAGTCAGACCTTTCCAAGAGTCAGGAAAAGCTACAGTCATTTTAAATAAGGAGATATTTAAGGGCATAATGTAAGAAAAATAACCTTAGCCTATACATTTGGGAATTTTAATAAATGCCTTTTATTATTGTATTATTATCTAAAATATGTAATCATTAAGTTATACTGATTGAAGAATGACTTTCTCAGAACTTTTTTCCACTAAAAAGAAATACACTATCAGTTACCCGTATATGTGAAACTGAAATAAAACTCTGATTTTGGTTCTGTAATTTCACGGAGGCCCAGCTTAGCACTGTTGGGATCCCTTACTTCAAAGGGTGGAGAGGAACGTAGCTCATTTACATGAAAGTAGAGGAAAGTCTGGTATAGATAAGAAACAGAGATGAGAATTTAAATATTGGAGAAAGTAGGAATGGGGCAGAGTAGAGCAGATTTAATGCTCTGAGAAGTCAGGGAATGGAGGAAACGGACGTGAAAATCAACAAGGCAAGTGTTATATATAAGATAGAGGGAAATAGAAATATTTCTTCTCTCCATCAACGCCAAAGTCAAGAATATCTGTTCTGTTTAGAATAAAATTGGAAATTAAAAATGACTCCAAACCGAACTGATTTGTCAGTGTGCCAGCTAGCCTTCGCTTTGTGCAGCAGAAGCTGTGGCAGGTAAGCAGGGTTTTGCTGAGGCTTTGTGCATTTTCCCTCCCATAGAAAGACACATTATTAACAGTGAAGGAGGAATATCGTTACCCGCGAATCTACAAGCGTGTGCAAAGAATCTTCTCCATCCCCTGAATTATCCTGTCTCAGTCCTGGCTTTGCCTTTATACCTGCTCTTCCCCAAGACTCATGTTTCTCCTGTGAGAGGGGCGAGTATTTCACTGGTCAGAATAAATCTTCCTTCTGATTTCTTGGCCGTACAGAAAAACATATCGGAATTCCTTAAAACTGAAACACAGTTGAATTCCTTACATAGAGTCATGCTGAACCCCAAGTATTTTTCTGAATATTGGAAGAAGATCTCTTTTGAGTGAGTGGTAGGTTAAGATTCTCCTTGCTCCCCCGTCCTGTTCCCCAGCCCGGGCATTCGTGTCTTGCACTTAGAACTTTGGATTGAGCCACATCAGGACCTCGTGGATATGCGTGGGGATAATGCATTCTGTAAGAAGTAACTAAAGAAAAGTAGCTTCAAGAGAAGTAGCCCATGTTTATTTGTTTGCGGTACTGGCGATTGAAGCCTGGGCCTTCCTCATGCTTAAGCAAGCACTCTGACACTGAGCTATCTCTCCAGCCCTTTTTAAAATTTTATTTTAAGAAGGGTCTTGCTAAATTGTCCAGAATGGCCTTCAACTTTCATCCTCCTGCCTCAGCCTCCAGAGAGCTGAGATCACAAGCATGCAGCCACCATGTCTGGCTCATTTTTTTTGTCAGTGGGTTCCATGCCAAGACAAGAAATGAGTCAGTAGAGGGCAAATTGATAAAACAGTACAGTTATGGGGTGGGGGGGTTGCATCACAGAAGAATTTATTGTTCTTGTAAAGTAAATCCTTTTTTTCAGTTTTTATTTTTTTATTAGTCCATGTTTGCATCACATACTGATTACATTCCTCATGAGGAATTGGTACGTGTACTTAACACACCTTTATTCTTTTTTTTTCCCACACCTTTATTCTTTTTTCATCCCCTTCCACCACCGCCCATCTCTTGGTCCCCTTCCCTTTCGGAAAGGATCTGTATTATCTTTTATCTTGCTCTTTATCTACATTTTGGGTTTCTTATATATGAGAAACCATGAGCCATTTAAGCTTGTCTGTTTGATTTATTTCACTAAAATAATAGTTTTTTTAAAACAAAATTTCAGTGCAATCAGTAGCCCTTGGAGAAACCTTTCTTATATGAATATATGCACTTTTTCTCTTGACCAAAACCACAAAAAAAGGAACTGTGAGAATGTAGAAAATGTATCCAAATAAAAAGGAACCTCCTGCCCTAGTGAGATTTTGAAAGTGTTTCTCCAGAATCACCCTCTGTCCTTGGAATTTGGGGTATCTAGTGCCACCCTCTTCTACCCCTTGCAAGTGCCACCCTCTGTCCTTGGAGTTTGGGGTATCTAGAAATAACCTAAAACGACTATTTGTGTGACTGTTAAGGACCTACTCCTTAATTTCACCCTCAGGTTAAGAAGGAAGCAGTATTTCTAATCAAATCACAGCAGCTCTGGGAGACATTCTGGCCACTCTCATAAACATCCCACCAAGCTAGAGAGTCAGAGTAGGAGACATTGGTGGGCAAGTAAAAATCATCTTATGTGACTTCTGTGGTCAGGAATCAATTTTGATAATGTTGTTAAGCACCCACCAAACACCAACACCAAAGTCTGAGATTTCTGATACTTAGAGTTAGTGACACATTAGTAACATACCAAGACACCCACTATTTCCCCTGCCTAGGAAATCAGCACCTCTCTCCCTACTGACCTCGCCTCAACATAGTCTTCATGCGTAACAATTGTTTTAGAATAGGAGAAAATGCACTGTTTAAAGTTGTACAAATTGCTATATGTGAAACAACCCAAAGAAGAAATATCTAGGGTCTCAAATCAAATTAAGCCCCTTTTATCTAATCAGTAAGAACTCTTATTCAGATAATTAAGTGTACTCTTGAAATACATCATAGTTGATTATCATGTTATTGCTTCCAGAAAATCAATATAATCAAGCCTTTTGCTGTACTAGGGGAATAAGAATACTTACATCCAATTAGATTCGCTGTTCCCCATAACTGTAAATTATTAACATAAGCTAGAGATGGCATACATACATAAAGAGAGAGAGAAAGGAGAGTTGGAAAACAGAGACCTGTTCGTTAAACAAAAACTGTCTGCCATTATTTACCAAACCAAGAGTACCTGGCCTAGAGGAAGTAAAAAGTTCATGAGAATGTGTCCCTTCACAAACAGCTCCACGATTTAGTAATTCCTGAATCTGGAAGAAAGGTTTGAGGAAATCAATGAAATAACTTCCTCTCTTTAATGATCTATGTCAAATATTTATTTTGTTCACCTGAAGAGGTACGACGATAAATGTTTAATCAACCACTTTTAGTATTATCTAATTCACAGATATTTTAAAACTTTATTTCTACTATGTAATTAGATTTGTTCCCTGAAATAATGTACAGAGGATATTGTGGAAATGTGAATGAAAAACTTCTCTCAAAGCAAAAGTGACAGCTGGATAAAATACTGTTTAGTTTCACAGTCACTGTTGTATTGGATTTTTCTTACTTGAAACAACATTACTCTTGAACTCACAAAGTTTATCCTTTTATCTCCTAATATCAGTGCAGCAATACAGCTGTCTTCAGTAGTGAAAGACATCACTATCACGAAAACAGGATTTTTCTCATATAGACTGACTTTAAATTATTCCTTTAATAAAAATGCAAACTTCAAAACTGTCTATCAAGAAGCTATTATGTCAGAGGTAGAAAATAAACTTGTTACAGCATACAGCAATGGAAAGAATGGCAGGTTAAAATACTTAATCCATCAATATTTGACATAGGTTTTCCTTAAAACAAATGACTATTTCTTCTTCATAAAATTGAGATAACTCAACAGAGGGACAAGAGAAATAAGGAATAGGAGGAAAAAATGGAAACAAAGCTTTTGTAAATAAGGAGGGAGGAAGGGGTGAAGGGAGGGGAGGGGAATGGGAAAAAAAGAAGCAGCAAGATATATCATGTACAGGTTCAAATCCCCTATGATGAATGTTATCACTATGTACATCTAAAATGTACCATTAAAATAATATTTTTAAAAATTGAGATAACTGAGTAACATTTATGTAATCTTTGTTTTGAGAGAAATCTAAGGCAAAATTACAGAGTAAATATAATGCATTCAAAATGTCCACGGTTGAATATGTAATTTGAAGACCTACCTGATACCGGGCAGCTCATTAAGGATCGTTACCAAAGAGAGGACATCATAGAGGGACGATTCCACTTCTTGCTGCTTGGTCCTTTATCAGACTTACTACACTACCCATGAGTTCTTAGAAATCTTACGAGTTATTGGCAAACTATCATTATTGTTCACATCTTCCTTCTCATTTTACTTTATTTTGGGAATGTGTACCAGTATCACAGTATCACCATGACATATTGCAGATTGAAATGTGTATGTTTAGACCTCATTTCATCATTCTGCTAGTGTAGATGCTCTACACAATGAAATGTTTTTCATTTCCGTTAATAATTTCCACTTCCCTAGCTATGTTCTGTAGGTTGGCGTTTATCATAGAAGAATGTGCTGATAGGGACTGAATAATTTAAACATGACTGGTCTCACCTATCAGCCAGCAAGCCTCCTGAGGCAAGGGCGCTGAAATCAAAAGCTTGATTGCTTCACTGTTTTATCTACTATTAGGGGCACTGAAGTTTGTCACCTGTATCTGACTCTAAAAAATTCAAGATCAGCAAATATCTTTGAATACCCAAAAATCTTCCAGTGTGCCAGCAGCTAAATACTAATTTAAAAAGAATAAAATATTCACCCTAGCACTCTGGTTGTCATGATTATAAAGACAATGTCTGCAGTACTAGGAGTCTCTGTACTAACATGCTTAAAAGTAGACAATCTCATATCACTTTCACAGGTTCATGTGACACGGAGCTGGGGGCACGGAATTCAAGACACAATCCTGGAATTAGTGTTGTCTGAGTCTACAGTCTGCTCTTACCCACTATGTTATACTACTATTATACCCGTATATCAGATCCCACACACTACGCCAAGTTTAAAAAAATATCTGAAACATTATAGTGTAGCTCTGTTGTGACATTGAATAACCCTCAATATTAGACGTGTTCGGTGTTTATTTAGCTAGTACTCTTTGGCACGAGTTGGTTTAGTCTCTTCTCTGTGGTCAGCAGAGAGGAAGAAACTCTAGCACCAGTCATATCTCTTAGAGGAATTTTTCAATCCTCTTCATCTTGTTTTTCTTGCCCCTCACAAATCAGTTTTTAGAGATTCTGAAGGGCATCTGTTTTCCAAATTTTCATTTTTTTAATGTGAAACATTCTCGAGCTTCTCACTCACCATCGTGACTCTCAGAATGGATAAAGGACCTAGAGATCCTTGTACCGTGTCGTATTTAGCTTATTTTGTTAGTTTTGTTTCTCAATAAGTTATCACATCACAACTCCACATTGTATCACCTGTGATTCCTATTACTCCTTCCTGTTGGACTACGTCTCCATTTCCCCCAAAAAAGACCTAACTAATTTTGAGTCCTGTCACTAAAACCACTTATGGAATTGACAGAACTACACTGAGCGTTGAGAAAATCCCCACAAGATGTTAATCAGATTGATATGTAAAAGCCACACTCTGCACTAAGCTTTAATACAATTAACTGTTTTCTTCCTAAGATTTTGCCTTTTTTAAAAAAGCAAAATCAAGAGAAACAAAAAAAATAAATCAAGAGCAACGGGCAGCCTTAACTTTGCTGTAACAGGCAGTCGATGTGTCAGATTTTGTTGCCGAGTAACCCGCGTGAGAAGAAAGGAAAGTTGGGTCTACATATCTGCACAGCATGACTCTAAAAATTAACTGGCTCTCGGTAATAAATCCTCATCACAGTGCCTGTCCTGTGAGTGTTTTGTTAATTGTAGCCGTTACAATACTTACTATTTTGGATAAAATCTATGTTAATTATGCACAAGCTAACTTTCATTTTTAAATTGACATTGAATTTGCTTTGTAACAGATATATAAAAAATTGAACATATTAATCATGTACCATGTGATGTCTCCATATGTACATACTGTGTCATGTTTAAATCAGGTTCAACGGATCTACTCAAACATACATCGTTTCTTCAGGGGGAAAATGTTCAAAATCCTTTCTTCTAGCTGTTGAAATATGCGCTACATTATTGTTATTTACACTCACCTTTATGCAGTAACACAGCAGGACTTCGTACTCTTAACTGTAATTTAATACTCACTGGTCAGCCTTCCTCCCCCCCCACCTTGCATTTCGCATTGTCCTGACAAGTTGTCGGTGAGACCAAGGTCATGATTTAGCGTCCATCTGGAACTAGTTATCCACGAATATAGACTGGTCTCTTCAGCTGCACCATTGTCTTGAAAATACATACGGTACTGGAGAGGGAGGTCCCTGGGTGGAGAAAATGACGATTAATCAAAACAACCTCAAATTTTAGCCATATTGATAGTGAAGAATTAACAGTATCTCTTCTTACACGTACATAAAAGAGGCCACTCCTCTGCTGGGTGGTGGCGCACCCCTGTATTCCCTGCACTGGGAGACTGAGGCAGAAGGATCACAAGGTTGAATACGACCTGGGCAGTTTAATCACTTGGTGAGCAGGGTCTCAAAACAAAAAGAGAAGGGGGTATAACTCAGTGCAGACACTTTGGATCCAATCCCCAGTTTCAGGAAAAAAATAAAATATGCCACTCCTCAAGATCTAAAACAAAATGCATAATGTGGTGCCTGCTAACAAATAACTTTTAAGGCACAATCTGAGAAAAATAGGGTGAGGGGACACGCAGAGTTCCAAGACTGGCTGGTCTTCAGGATTGGACTGTTTAGGAGTTTCTTGACAAAGCTTAAACTGGGGAGTGACAGGCACCTGAGTGTTGCTGATTAGCTGATCTTCAGGAGCAAGTTGTTGATAAACTACAACTGGTTTAAAATCATTTCTTTCTGACAATGGTCAAAGAAAAATCATGACTCTTCTCAGCAGAAAACAATTCTAATTCTCACTGCGTTATTATTTGTTATGTGGCAAGCAATATATCCAGTGCATTATATTCCCTCCTTTAATCCTCACCATATTCTAAAGCAAGGAGCTTAGATACCTTGCATGTGATTACTAAAAAAAAATGAGCAAAGAATAAAATCCAGGTTTATTTGATTATATGGACTGTGTTTTCTGTACCCCCTGTTTTATTTTTAAATAATTAACTCCTGGCATTTCTATAACCCTTCTCATTTCTACAATTGTTCTATTCCAAGAATGCTATATAAATCAAATCATACAATGTGTAATTTTAGGGGTGGCCCTTCCTCACCCAGTGCACTCTTCTGGAGTTTATTTCAAGGTACTGCATGTATCGGCAGCCCCTTCTCTTTTATTACATCTGTAGTATGGATGTATCGAAGTTTTCTAATCACCTCTGTTGAAGAAAATGTGAGTTGTTTCCAGTTTGGGGTTATTATGAAGAAAACTGCTGTAACCATTCATGGATAGGTTTTTTCTTTTGTAAATATAAGTCTTCATGAGTCCCTGGGATAAATACCCAGGAATGCAATTGCTTAATCTTATGGTACTTGTATGTTTAAAAGTTTAAACTTTTAGAAAGTTTAAAAAGCTTCTTAAAGAAATTGCTAAACACTTTTATAGCAGAAGTGTTTGCTATACATTTTACATTTCCAGTAGCAATACGTAATTGATCCAGTTTCTCCTCATCAACTCCAGCATTTGGTGTTTTCATTGTTTTTGTTTCAGTTGCTCTGATAGATGTGTAGTGGCCTCTCACTGTCTTAATTTAAATTTCCACAACAGCTAATGATGTTGTCCATCTTTTAATGTGCTTATCGCCACAATCTGTGTATTCTCTTTGATGCATGAATTGAAGCTTTATGTCTTTGCCCACATTCTAAGTGGATTGGTTAGGTCTTTAATGTTGCACTTGGAACTCTTTTCGGCAACTCAGTGTTTTCAGCCTTTTATCATTTAACTAACTCTACAATCTATTGATTTGATTTTTTTGTATGATGTTAGATACAGGTCAAGGTTAATTTATTTTGCCTCTGATGTCCAGCTGGGCCATCATCATTTATTATGAAGAGTCTTCCTTAAGTTGTCGTCACACTTTTGGGTGAAATCACTTGAATGTATTTCTGTGGGTGTATTTCTGAATTCTCTTTCTCCTCCATTGCTCTATGTAACTGTCCTGCAAATACCGCCTAGTTTTGATTACTGTAACTAGAATAAACTTGAAATTATAATGATTTTCACCTACTTCATGCTGCTTTTTCAGTTTTCTTAGCACTCTAGTTTCACGTCTTTCTAAATTCTAGAAAATATATATGGGATTTTATGTACATATATAATATATATGGGATTAGAATTATGTATATATTTGGGATTTTGATAGGAATGTATTGTATTAGTTTGGAGAGAACGTTTACCTTTGTTAAGTCTTCCAGCCAATATATTTGGCTTGTCTTGCTGTTTGCGTAAGTCTTCTTGGATGTCTTCCCAAGCACTGTGTACTTTTCAGCATATAAGTCCTTTATAAGCTTTGCTTAATTTTACATCTAAGTACTTCACATTTTTGAGTGATGGTACATAGTTTTGCATTTAAATTCTGTCCACGTATTCATAAATACACGTAATTTTTGTATGTTTACCTTGTATCCTATGATCTTGCTAAACTTACTTGAATGTTCTGGGAAATATTTTTTCCTTTTGAATTTTGTATGTAGACAATCATGTCACCTACACATAAGGATGATTTATTTCTTCTCATTCAATTTGTATGCCTTTTATTTCCTTCTCTTGCCATATTATGCTGACTAGAACTTCTAGCACCTCATTGAATATGAGTGGTGAAGCATAAATAGAAACATTTATGCTTTGTTCCTAATCTTTCTGGCAAAGCTTTTAGTTTTTCACCAATACACTAGCTATAAGCTTTCTGTAGAAGGGCTTTGTTAAATTCTCCTCTGTTCCTATTTCTCTGGGCATTTTTCATCGTGACTGGATGTTGAATTTTTTCAGATACTGTTTTCTTCTCCCATTGGTAGGATTTTTCTTCTCTATCTATTAATATGGTACATGACTTTCACTTTCAAATAGAAATAAATCTTCTCTCACTGGAATGAACTTGACCAAGATACGGAATTATTTTTATATACTGCTGAACACTACTTGGCAATATTTTCTTAAGGACTTTTGCATCTATTTTTACAAGGAATACTGGTCTGTAATTTTCTTTACCTTTTCCTAGTTACCTTCTTTTCAATTCCCCTTCCACCTCACCCTTGTCCTCCCTTGTCCTCTTCTCCCTCATCTTTCCTTTTCTTCTTCCTCCTCTTATTCTTTCTCTCTTGTTATCAGAGTAATTCTAGTTCCATAAAGTAAACTTGGAACTGCTCTCATGTACTTTCTGGAAGAGTGCTGTATAATTGGCATTAAGTCTTATTTAAATGTTAGGTGGAATGCTTCAGTGAAATCATCAAGACCTAGAGATTTCTTTTCTGGGATTTTTTAAATTGCAGGTTCCATTTCTTGATGTTGGCAGGACTATTCAAATGACTTCACGGTGGGTGAGTTGTGATGCTCTGTGTTTCTGGAGGAAGCGACCTATTTCGTAGGTGTCAGACACGTGTGTGCACGTGTGTGAGTATGACCGTATGTGTTATCTTTATGATGTCTGCAGAATCCGGAGTGATATATTCTGCTTCATTCCTTATTTAGGTAGTTGGTCTTTTCTTTTTCCTTTTCAGTATGTTGAGTTTATTGATCTTTTCGAAGAAACATTTGCTTCATTGGTTTTCTCTGCTGTTTTCCATTTTCCGTTTCACTGATACCTATTTTTATTATTATTTCCTTCTTTATGCTTACTGTGGACTTAGTTTTCTGGCTCTTGAGCTGGGAATTTAATTACTGACTTGAAACTCTCCTTTTCCAACATATGCATTTAGTACTATGGATTTTCCTCTCAACGCTGTTTTACCTTTGTTCCACAAATCTTGATATGTTGTTTTTTCCTTTATATAATATTCATGGTGTTGTTTTACTTTCCTGAGATTTCCTCTTTGAACTGTGGCCTATGTAGAAATGTGTTTGTTGGTTTCTAAGTTTCAGAGAGCGTCCTTTTATCTTTCTGTTACTGATTTGTTAAATTTCATTGTAGTTGAAAAACATCCTGTGTAATTTTAATTATTTTACACTTATTGAGATGTTTTATAGTTCAGGATATAGTCTATCTTTATAAATATTCTATGGGAACTTGAGGATAATGTGTATGTTATGAGTGACGATCAGATACAGTTGACTGATGGTATTGCTGAGTTTTACATTCTTGGTAATTTTCAGCCTATATTTTCTGTCAGTTATTCAGAGAAGACCATTAAGTTTTCAACTACAGTGGTACCTTCGTTTATGAACTTAATTTGTTTTATGATTTTGTTTTGTTCAGCAGTATATAAAAATAATGATTTGGGGAGAGATGGCTGTTTTTTGTGTTTGTGTGGGGAAGATGGTTGTGGTCACATTTGTCACCCGATGTGGAGTTTGTGGAGGAAGCAAAATTTTGCTGAACACTTTTGTTTGTGAAGTGAGTTGTTTGCAGACAGAAGTGTTCATGAACCTAGGTATTACTATATGATTTGGATTTCTCTTTTTATCTTCTGGTTCAGTAAACTTTGTTTCACATATTTACAGCTCGTTGTTTGGTTTGTATGTATTTAGGATTGCTTTGCCTTCTTGATAGACCTTTTCTTCATAATATAAAATTCCTCTCTGCCCTGGTTATTTTATTTTCTGAAATTAACTTTTTTCATACAAATATAGACATTTCTATTGATTAATATCAAAGCATAATAAATGAAAAGTATGGTATAACTTTTAGACCCTTTTTACTTTCTCCCTGCCTGTATCATTGTATTTGAAGTAGTTTCTCCTGGCCCACATTATAGCAGGGTACTGTCTATTAATCCAGCCTGCTGAGATCTATCTTTTAATTTGTATATTTAACCTTCTAAATTTAAAGTAAGAATGGATACATTAAAGCTTAGGTCTCAAATTCACATTTTGTTCTCTGTGCTTTTTTTTTCTTTTGCTTCTCTAATTCTTTTTCTTGCTTCTTATGAGCTATTTGGACATCTTTTAGACCTCTGTTTTTATTTATTTCTAGCGTTTTAATGTATGCCTTTATATTCTTAAAAAGTGGTTTCCATGGCAATATATAGAACCTTAACCTCCTTTGGCTTTTCATCGTGCCATATATATACATACACTAGAATTGCCTTAAATATTTCCCCTACATACATTTAGAACCATGTCAGATAGTGATTGATTTATTTCAATCTTAAAACATAATTTTGAACATTAAAAAGGAGAAGGAAAGTTCAGTATGTTTACCATACATTTGATTACCATCTTCTTTCTTTCTTCCTAATGTTACAAAGCTTTTGCATTTACCATTTCCTTTCTATTTAGAGAACTTCCTTTACACATTATTTTAGGAGCATTCTGGCAGGAACAAGTTCTCCCTATTTTCCTTCATCTGAGAACATCTTGATTTCCCTTTCATTGCTGAAGAATATTTCCATAGCTACAGAATTTGGGGCTGAGAGTTCTTTTCTTCCAGCACTTGAAGTTCATTATGCTACTTCCTTCTGTCATCTGTGGTTTTTGATGAGACCGCCACTGTCATTCAGATTGTTTTTCCTCTATAGGTGTCATTTTTCTGTGGTTGCTTTGAAGATTATTTTGCCTTTTGCTGCTAAAAGTCTAATTACGAGGTATCTAAGAGTGAATTTCCTTTGTTTATCCTAGGTGGGTTTCCCTCTGGTTTTTTAACCTGAGTTTGCTTTTGTCTCTTACCAAATTTCAGAATTTTTGACCATTATTTCTTTAAATAATTTTTTAGTTCTGTCTTTTTTCTTCTTTCTTTCTGATACCATCATTATTAAAACTAGTGTTATTCCCACAGGTTCCTGAGACTTCACTTGTATTTTTTCCATGTTTTCTCACATTATTCCCGATGGATAATTTCTGTTTCCTTGTCTTCCTGTTCCCTAAACTCTCCTTTTTTATCTACAGTCTGTTGTTAAAGTCATCCACTGACCAAACTTTTTATTTTAATTACTGTATTTTTATCTCTAAAATTTCCATTTGTTTCTTCCTTACATATTCTTTTTCTTTACTGAGATTTTATATTTCTTTGCTGGTGGCTTCTTCACCTCCCGCATTTGTTTCAAACTTGTGTAATTGGTCATTAAAGCATTTCTTACGGTGCCTTTAAATCAGATTGTTTTAACATCTTTGCCCTCTCACTGTTGGCATGTATTGATTGTCTTTCTTCATTTGGTTAGAGATCTTCTTGGCTCTTGGTATGACTGGATTTCAGTTGAAACCTGGACACTTTCATCACATTATGTTACAAAATTCTAGGTCTTAGTTATGCTTTCTGTTTTAGCTGGCTTTCTGTGACATTCTTTCAGTTGAGAAAAGATTGCATGCTGACTTGTTATCAAGAGTGGATAGAAATCTAGTTGTCCCACTTGGCCATCATTGACACCCGAGGCACGAACTCCTCAGTATTGCTAAGTGAGAATGGAAGTTCCAACCCCCACGTGGTCTCCACTGATACTTTGGTTGGCGTCGCCTCACTACCTCTGTGATGGTGAAAGTTCTGCTCTTTGCAAGACTTCCTCTGATACTCTCTCATTGAAAAGTAGAAGGTGCTTCGTTGCTGCTGGGTGGAGTTGGGAGTTCAAGTTCCTCGTGTAATCTCCACAGACACTGTTGGAGGAAAGAGCTTGTTACTGAGCATTGAGGATGACAGATGGGGTGCAGCCTCCGCTAATACCGTATCAGCAGAAATGTTGGCGTGATTTGTTGTATCCTCACGAGGGTAAGAGTCTTCGCTCCCTGCTTGTCCTTTGCTGGCACTGTTGAGGTTGGACCATAGTTTTTCTGTGGTGTCAGCTATAGTTCAGGAGTGATTGTCCGATAGCATTTCATCTGGTAGGATGCTGATCCTGTGGCTAGAGAGAGCAGGTGTTTTTCATTGGTTTATTTTGCCTGGATCCACTGGCATTCTTGTACTGCCCACTTCTTTAGCTCCAGGTCTGGATATGTAACCAAAACAACAAAGTATTGTGACTTGGTCCCTAAATCCCATGCCAGGTTCCCTCTTTCTATTTTTCAGTCTACTTATATTTGTTTACATATAATCTTGGAGGTTTTTTATTATATTGAATGGAAAGGGGGGGATACATTTATTCCATCTCCTGGAAACAGAAAGCCTACTGACTCACTTTTTAAAAGCTAACCTGAATTTCAAATAAGACATTGTAGAATGTATGATGTGAATAGAAATCATAGGACTGGGGTTTGTTGCTGTTGTTTTACAAATTATTGAAAATGTCTTATTTGAATAAATGCTGAGTCCTTGACATCTATTGCTAAGATGTCCTTTGAAGAGGATTCTGTGTTGTTGACCCTGCTCTTGAGCATTTTTAGAGCTCTCTTAGACTTAATTTTAGAGAATGAATCATGTTCCTTTGAATATTATCAGTACATAAATTGTCATCCTTGGAGACTGTGTTTGATTTTTTGGAAGCAAGCCCTAGTTGTTTAAAAGCCAAAATGGGTGGTAAAACAGATGACCAAATTGGGTAATATAACATACTTCTCGGTCTAACACTCTTTTCTGAAAGAACAGTGTGAACCAAGGCCTTTTTATAGTGGTAGAGCCATTTCTTTCATGTCATACAAAATCTCCCAAATACTTAACAATTTCCCATAATCAGCTTGATTAGCTGTGGGATGAATTTCACACGTACTGTACCATTTAATATCAAATCAACATGTATTTTCTCTGGTTTTGACAAATTTGCATTTAGGCCTTATGGATATTGGAGTTTTTCCCTGTAAACTTTGATTAGTTTGGATCGACTTGAAAATACCATATCCATCACTATTCTCTTCAAATATGTGTTATTTTATCCAACTTCCCCTTGAAAGTTCCAAATAAATGTCAGATTATCTTTCTCTTTTTATCATTCAAAATGTGTAGCACAGTCTTTCCAGAAACCTCCACTTTCAAACTCCTCTTCACTGTGAGTCGGTATCACAGAGTAGCGCTCTACCTGAACAAACCCAGCCTCTGCCATTTTCTCCATTTTCATCGGTTCTGCGTACTTCATAGTACCATCCTTATTACCTTTTCATAAGCCTTCATACAATTCAAAAACAAACATTCTTTTTATGGTCCTTCCACACCATAATTGTTCCTCTAGGTATCTTGTGCCATTTGTTTATTTAACTTTACATGAATTTTAGTGTTAATTCTTTGCTTTCTACATTTGTCATTCCCTATCCCCACGCAACACAACCTGTAGCCCAGGAGATTGAAAGAACCACTCCAGTTGCTGTAAACGAAATCTCTTTTTAGAACATTCCTTCCATGTCTGCTTTCTGTTTTGCCAAGCCATCTGAGAACAGAGCTTCATTGCTCCATAGTAACGGACAGATTGCTAAAAACAAAACCATCATCCTAGTTGCTTGGCTGTAAAGCTTAAAGTCATTAGCACAGCATCTAAAGTGGTTGATGGGCTCAGTTTACCAAACAGGGAATTCAAGAACTACTAAAGAATGGATTGTATCCTCCCTCGACAGTCCTTTCGTCCCTTTTCAATTCACAATTCAGTTAGGAGACAAGTGTACCGATTTGGGGAAAGATGATTATAGTATGATGCAGCATTTAAGAGCAAAACCTTTGATAATGAGATAGCTGTGGTTCAAATGTTGGTCCTGCCATTTTACCAGTGTGGCAAATTTCTTAGGAAAGTTATTGAACCTCTCTCAACTTTAGTTTCTTCCTCAGTAAATCTGGTGATAAAATTCACCCACTGATACTGTTGCAAAGATTAAAGGAGGTAATATGTGTGAGGTATTCTAGCACATTGTTCAGCACCAAGTTTTTGATTTGTAGCTATTATTTTTTGTAGCTATTATTTCTTAAATGCAACTGCACTCCCAGTCATTAGAAACAGCCAGTAAGATGTGCACCTTTTCCTCAAAGAATTCAAAATTCACACAATTCTTAGTTCAAATAGTCCCATCAATAGAAAAACAAGTCAAGGCTTTTATAGCTTTATAATGCAGAGAGTCAGTCAGGTTCTTCATCCTTGGATAGACCATCGCTGGATTAATCAACAAAGGTATCATTAAGTAGTCATTATTGATTTTCTCAAGTAGATGTGCATTAAGGCACCAAAGCTATGTTCTGGTTTCCGTCTAAGTTGGGTGTAAAAATGTTGCTTCTCTGTGTGATCACTTGCGACTGAACTGCCAGTCTTCCTCCCTCCCACTGGTCGAAGCACTGACTGAAGACCCGTTAATGTCCACCAGTGGAGGTGACTCGCGTTAAGTGTAGAAATCAGTGGGTTGCTCAGGGGCCAGGCACTGCCAGCTCCCTAACTGCAGGAGACCATTTCCCCTAACTCTGTAAGTAAGCCTGCCCGCGAGTCCCTTCAGAACACACCAGCTCAGCGTGCGATGCCAGCTTCGCTGTGGATTTCCTCTCCCTCCAAGCCAGAGAACGCAGAAATCCAGGAAGCAGAAGGGAATCAGATTTGTACTAAGGAAGCCTTGACCAGAAGGGTGTTCAGTCTTCCACAGTGGCTGGAAAGCTTGTGGTTTCTCTTTCATGTACATTTCGGAGACGAGAATAGATAACAGTAGGGAAGGAAGCGTTTGCCCTCTCTGAGGTTCTCTTAGTTGTATTTATGAGGTAATCGTTTTGTGATCACAGCTGAAGTGTGATAGTGTTGGATCGATAATTGTTTTCATATTGTGCTGGTACAGATTGACACTCTTTGGGGAAACAAACTTTTTTTCTTCTGTTGCTCTGTAAGATGCTTGAAGTAATTACAGGAATGTGCAGAGCTCAGTTTGAAGACCTGTCCGTATCTAGCGCCTCCACTGACAACAGATACTCACTGGAACGTGTCACATGATTAATTTTTAATAAAATTTAAGGATTCTGACACACATGCCCCTGATTTAATAATGCAAAAACTTAATAAACCTTGGTTGTACTCACCTGAACAAGCTTACTGTGCACTTGTGCACCCAGAACTTATTCAATTCTTGTGTTTCAGAATTAGGAAACAGGTCTTATCATTTCCCTCCTTTTGTTATTTATAGTATACATCTCTGTTATTTTTCAAAATAAAATCTCAGCTAGAGCTCCGCCTCATTTTTAAGTTATGACTGCTTTCTCTTTGCAATTTTTCACTCTGCACTTTGTTCCCTTAAAAATAGGTGTTAAAATAATCTTTAGCCAGCCACCCGAGGACTACAGGTGTATTTAATGTAATCTTCTTCTACTATTAACATCTGCATGGAATACATCGGCAGACGCTTACTGTTTGTTTGTTATCCCTCCCAGCTGTGGCTGAAAGCGCACACGGTTCCACTTCCGCGAGAGGTGTTTTGGACGTGTTTTTCTGTCTCTCGGCACGAGGAACCTTTGCCTGACAGGTTGTCTTCTCCACAGGCAGGCAGCCACATCCAGACTCTGATGGGGTCCCAAAGCCTTCAGCATCGCAGCCGGGAGCAGCAGCCATACGAGGGAAATATAAACAAAGTGACCATCCAGCAATTTCAGTCACCGTTGCCTATCCAGATCCCCTCCTCACAGGCCACCCGGGGACCGCAGCCTGGACGGTGCTTAATTCAAACTAAAGGGCAGAGGAGTATGGACGGATACCCAGAGCAGGTGAGAGGAGTTTGGGGAAATAGTTGATGAATTCCGAGGGAAAGTTCTAAAATGCATGGTTTGCGTTCCTGTAGGAATGTGCTCCAGGATACATAACACTGTCATCTTGTTGAATGGGAGGCAACACTGTAGACATTTTATCATTATTTTCAATGGTAAAGGGCTGTAGCACATAGAAATTTAGGATTGGTAAGGTAACCTCTTCACATTAGGATGAAAATGTGTGTCAGAATGGTTTTCCCAGCACTGGCCTGTGCCGCCGCCCCCAACTCCAGTGTAGCTGTGCAGCGTAGCTGTCGAATGTCTCAGGCGGCTTCAGTGGATGAGATGTAGTGACCGAGGCCTCTGGCAAAACTGACAGCACAAAAAGTAAACTATTATTTCCCCCTCTTTGGGAGAAAACACTTCGTAAAGTCCTGTCTTCTGAGCGTTGAACAGTACAGAGATAAAGCTTTGCCGTGAAGAAAATTATAAGGAACAGCTGCAAGAGGAATATGTCTGAACTGCTCCAAAGGCTGCTGATAACTGCCAGGGAGCAAAAAGTCTAGCTGCTTCTCTGACCTATCTAAAATTAGGATTTGCTTTTCGTTGTAGAATCTGTTTTTCTTCCTTAGGACCAGAAAACGGAGTGGGATCTCATCTATTGAGTTATAGTAAGCATAGAAAGTAAGACATTGAGATCTGAACGGTCTGATAAAATTAATTTATCTTATTTAATACTTCAGATAATTAAGCAAAGTTCCCACTGACTTCACTAACTCCTTAGTGTGGCTTATAAAGGCTTCATTTGAGTATTGATTACTCAGAGCTTTATACCACCCTCCCGTGTTGTATTTTCTAAATATATCAGTCAAGATTGACTTCATTCTCCAGTTTTTTCTTTATATTAAGAGCCATTTATCATTTGGATCCCAGATGCTTTAAACATTGCCTCTATTTCTTAATCCTTGTCTTGAAGCTGAAATTATGTATTAATGATTCTCAGAATCTCAGATAATTTTTTCAAAATAATTCTTTCTCTCTCCTTCCTTGATCTAGGCCAAGGGTTGGATTTAATGTATAATAAACCAGACAGTAACATTGAATCAGATAATGATGTGAGGTTCTTTTAAATTCTCCAGGGATTATAAGAAGTTAATAAAATTTTAAATTATGCTTTACCAAAAGCACACTGGGAGATTAAAAAGTTTATATACACTACCACACATATAATCTCAACCCAGTTCTCTGAGTTAGGTACTGTATTCCTTTTAGTAGCTACATGGTTTTTTTCACCCAGAATCAAGAAATTAAAAATCCACTGAGGTCAATGCCTTGTTTTCATCTGCTTTAAATTGCAAGTTTGGTTTTAACAAGTAGTTGTTATAGATACCCTAAATACATAATTTGTACTAAATTTGAAAGTTTACACATGAATTAAGTTTGCAGCATCGTGGTTCTTTCAGAGAATGTGTTTATAGAAGCGTTCAGATGTGTGCTTCATAGCACTGATAACATCCGCTGCCTTTCACCCTGAGAGAGAAGAGTGTAAGCATTCAGGGCTATGTTGAGGCATTCACTTGCTTACAGGTCTTTTCCCTTGGCTTTGTCTGCCTTGTTTCAGGCGGAATTTGTTTAGAAAGCTGAGGTAAAAACTTTGGGTGACTACAAAAATACCTAATGGCCTTTAAACAACTAGTCTTGGTTCCAGTAGTAGGCTCCTCCCACCACTCAGTTATAAATCGAGACAGTTTGTTAAAACTTCTTTCATGTTCCAGTATAACGTTTGTCAACTACTAGGGCATGTGGGAGCCGGCTCCTACTGGCCCATTTTTGCACACATCTCTTCCCACCTCCACCTGGGCAACATCCCATGAACAAGGTGACATTGTGGGACACTGACACTGTGCCTGGAAACAGGTACAAGTTCCAAACCAGGCTGCATGCCCACATCTCAGCTGGCTACTGTATGTGCTTTAGCACACCTCTCTCCGCTGCGTGGTTTTCTCATCTTTTGCTTTTCCTAATCTCTCCACTTCTTCATTTAGCCCAGTATTCTTCCAGAAAGCAAATGCTATGACCAGGTTTTAAAATGTGAGGCTCTAGCTTCGTGTTTGCTTTTGTTATTAACTCATGAGGTTCTGTTTTTCTCCTTAAAATCAAAACATTACCAATCACAAACATTGTTTTAAAAAGTATAGTGTTCGGCTGGGGATTTAGCTCAGTGGTTAGAGTGCTTGCCTTGCAAGCATGAGGCCCTGAGTTCGATTCCCGGTACCAAAAAAAAAATAAAAATTAAAAAAAAAAATAATAAAAAGTACAGTGTTTGTGAGAGTCAAGTGATACAGATTTACACACACACAAGAGTAAGCCTGCACCTGAAACTATAGCAATAAAAAAGGGAAGAAATAGGAATATAAGATTTTGAAAAATTAAATTTTTGGAAGGAACTTAATGCTTATCAGTTCCGACCTCCTTAGTCTACAGATAGGGGGAAAAAAACCCAAAAACATAAAAAGAGACTCTAATTTTCATGTGAAACTCCACGTAATCCCTTCACTGTCTGTGTTTTCGGTAATTTTCTCTCCCGCACCCCCGTCCCCCCTTCACGACTTGGCCATTTAAGTCCAGCTCTTCGAATTTGTGCCCGCACAGAGAATTTGTGCAGGAGCTTTAAGCAAAGAGACACCTTGGCCTCCTTGCCACACCGCCTGATTTGCGTCTACCGGGCGAGAATTTTCAGCTCCCCAGTTGATTGTGTTACGGGACCAAGGCTGAGAACCGCCACTTTAGACATTCTGCAGCCCGAAAACTTTTCAGCTGCATAATATAATATCACTACTTAGCAGCATGTATAAATTGAATACTCTTAAGGAAACTAGAAGTTTAGTTTTCCCTAATGTGATTATATAATCCAAAGCAGATTATATATGTAGAACATATAAATACCAAGGGAGAAATGAGAAGGAAAAATGACAGCATGGTGCTTCAAACCCCCAAAACCTTTTCATGTATTAACTGATTTGACTGATAATGCTTTGATACAGATAAAGCAGTTTCTACTTTACTAACCAGGGAGCTGAGACTAAAAGAAGTTAGTGACTTGGCTGTGACCAGTCACAGAACAACTCAGAAATCAAGCAGGATTAGAACCCATCTCCCAGGTCTCTGACATGACACTCTGCGGCTGGTTGCACTATGCCTTGTGCCGGGTCCAGAGTAAGTCCACACTTCAAGAGCAGAGTAGAGGAAAGCTGTACCCGTCTGCGCGGGTGCACTCCGCCACACATACAACTTACACAGCCGGTTTACAGAATCCAGGGTGTGAGTCACACATTCTTCACGTCAAACTGTGAATTATAAATTCAGAGCTGCACCAGAGAATTTTGATGACTGGAAAATAAAATTCTTTGGAGAAAATATTTACAAATATCTCCAGTGTGAGAAGGACAGTATGAGATACAGGACGTCCCTGAAGCCTTTTGAGTAAATAACATGCGCTGAAACCACCTGATACCTATTTTCTAACTATCTTAATTAAAGTATTGCCTTTTAATTTAAAATCTATATTGCACTGACATGTATTAGTGGTATATATTAATGAGATTCTGTGTGATACTTCAATATATTTATATAGCCTGCACTGACCAAATAGACTCCCTTCACCCCCCTCTCCTGTCCCCGTTTGCCAACCTCCACTCTAGTAATCACTGTTCTGTGTTCAGGTTGATTTTTTTTTATCACCCACATATGAGAGAGAACATATGGCACTTGTTTCCCTGTGTCTAGCTTATTTACTTAACATAATGTCCTCCACTTCCATTCATTTTGCTGCAAATAAAAAGAATACATTCTTATTTAGGAGTGAGTAATATTCCATTATATAAGTGAATAATATTCATATATGTATGTACATATATGCAGTGCATATATATATGTATATATAGAGAGTTCCAATTGTTTCTTTATCTACTCATCTGTTGATTCCATATCTTAGCTATTGTGAATAGTGCCACAGTAAACATGGGAATATCTCTTTGGTATACTGATGTCATTTCCCTTAGGTGTATACCCAGAAATGGGATAGCCGGATCATATAGGTGATCTGTGTTTAGGGCTTTGAGGAAACTCCATACTATTCTCCATAATTTTGTACTAAATTACATTCCACCAACATTATTCATTTTCTCCACATCCTCATCAGCATTTATTTTTAAAATTTTGAGATAACAACCTTTCTAACTGGGATGAGATGATATCTTACTGTAATTTTGAAAAGTCTATAATTTAATGAAGCATGAGTTTTCCTTCCACCCTGACAGTTTTCTTCAGTTACTTCCAGTAGATGAAAACCTGCTCTGAATCTCTTTACTCATGAGACCAGAGTCTCTAACCTGAAGAAATGCTGAAATAATTGTTTTCAGCCAACTGGTCAAACACTCCTTATATTACTGAGTGTGAAAGTGACTTCCTCCAGGATGGATTACAACACTTCCTTCTGGGCCAGTTTGACCCAGACTCTTCTCTTCCTGACCTCCAAGTACTAGAGTCATCCAGTGCTCAGTCCTTGACTTCGTTCATTTTCTACGCACCTCTTCCCAGATGACCCCATTTAGCTCCAATGCTAGGTGACTTTAAAATCTCTCCCCCTCGCCCTGGCCTCCCTCCTGCACTCCAGATATTCACATGCAATGCGCTACTTATTGACATCCCACCCGGGGTGTCCACTGAAAATGGCGTGCCCAAAAGGACCTGTCAGTCTCCAGTCCGTGCCCTTATTCCTCCAAACCTGCTTCTCTCCCAGACTCCCCATTTCGTCAATTCTGCTCACACTTTCTATATGACCAAAAATCCTGGATTTCCCTTTTGTGCAGCCCACGTCGATCCAAAGCAATTCCACCAAGTTATCTCTCACATCCTCCATCTCTCGTGACCTGCACCACCACCATCTTGGCTGTGACCTAACCCCTAGTTATTTCAAAAAACACTTAATTCTCTTCTAGTTTATTTCCCTTCAACTGCCAGATTTATCTTTTCAAAACATAAGTCATACCATGTCACTATTATGCTTAAAATGCTCTAATGACTTCCAAATCTCTGAATAAATTATTAATCCTTATAAAGTGGCCCAGTGTCCCTACGTACTGTGAGACCAAGCCAAAGCACGGTCTTCTGTGGACTGTAGATTTTGACCTGTGGGGCCTCACCGTGACATACCAATCCATTTTATCATGAAGCCTCTCTAAAATAAGACCCAGTGTTAAAGAAAGATCTACACAGATCAGAAATTTCTAGAAAATTGAAATGATGTGAGCAAACCCTGAAAGAAGCAACTGTACCGCTCCCAGCTTCTCCCTTTTGTTTTCAGCCAGAAATTTCATCTTTGGTAGTCAGCCTCCTAGAAGGAAATTGAAATGCTCATTCTCCTTAAATAGGCTGTTTATCAGACTCCTAGACTTGACCTTTTGCTGGAATGTTGCACATCCTCTGCTAATCCTCTTTCATTTCAGACTGCTTCCTGGTGGGGAGGTATTCTCTCCTCTTATGTTTTATGGCCTCCCAGGCCTTGGCAGACAGGTGGAGCTCCTTATAGGTGAGATGAATACTGTCCCTGACATGCTTTATGAGACCCGCTAGTCACACGCAACCTGTTAGCCATACCTTAGTGTGCCCAAGAGTAGTCTAGCTTCAGATCAGAATTTATGTTTGTTTGTCACATTTATAAAACCATGGTGTCATCTTTATTATTTCTATTATTAAAAAATATATTGAGACAGTTCTTCAAATACCTGGCACATACGAAATTTGTTTTCCTTAGAGTTTTAGTGCCTTCCAGATTTACAATAATATAAAATAGATATAGTCACTACCATGAAGAAGAATAACTAGAACTTACTCTTGGAAATTTTGTGTGTAAATGAAATCTGTTGTGTTTATCTCCTTTCCATTTTTATAGTGGCTTAGGGAGAGACGAAGTGCACATACCTTCTACATGTCATAGAATAAGAAATGTTTATATTGGAAAGACAGAACCAAATTTTAAACAATGTATTTAGACATGCATAGACACATGGGCAGACACAAAAGAAAAATGTTATAATGATATTGGTTGATTCTTCTAATTTCCAATTAATAAATACAATGAAAGGTAAACTAATACATTGAATAAAGCTCAAATGTTCCTTCCACTACATCAAGCTTTATATGTTCATACGCACAGCTGTGAGCTCTGTGAGTAGAACCTATTATGAGCTATGGTCTCTACCACCTTTGGAAGACTAGTTCATCACATCTAGCTCATTTGAAAGAAAAGTTGCAATTAAATGTATCTCTACAATAAAAATATGGAAGAGTATTTTGGTCATTGCCTTTACCCATAATTTGGAAACTGCTCTTTGATGATGCTACTAAGAAACGATCACATTAGTAAACAGTTTTCCCTTTTTATTATAAGTAAGCTATGTAATGGTTAAACATTTTTACTATGACGAAATATGGCAGTGAATTAAGAATGGGCCCAGTAAGCAGAAAAACCTAATTGATTTAAGTACCAGTGACTCATAATGTTTGCTAATTCAGTCACAGACAGGATCCAAGTTTACCTTGAACTGTCGAAGAGGTAGTGAGTGACTAAAAGTACCTTGAAAATAAAAACTGGCTTCCAATCACCTGGGGGTCACCCTGTCCCACTTCACCTGCAGAGCCAGCACTCTTGCCACAGCCCATACGCGTCTCCAGCTCAGGGTCACCAAGAATTCTGAGGTTTTACAGTTTCTCTAGCTTCTCCCTGGTACTGACTTCTCTTCCAGTGAATTTCTGACCTGCACTCTGTATGAACTTTAACAGTTGCCATCTCTCTTACTCCAGCGTAACCCCCAGGGGACCTACTGCCAATGCCATCGTTCCCCACCATGGTATTCCCAGGCTCTTGTGTATAACAGGCTTTTATTGGTGATTCGGGTGTGGGAGAGGTAATATAACCCAGAACATTGGAACACTTGTTCTCAGGAACCCCGAACATTCGTTTGTCATTCCCTGCCAGACAAGGTCTCCACATGCCTAACCTCTTACTCTGACCTCTTTATGATGCTTGCTTTCTTCTAAGACCCCTAACTCCTGGCCCAGCACCTGCTGTCAAACTCTGTTCACCAAACAATTCATTATTCTTAATGTCACCCTCATTCCAGCTATGGCCCCCTTCTCAAACTAAAAACTCTATCATTTGTAAACAATATAATCATTTACCAAGGAGATGAATTGTTCTTCCTTACTAGAAAGCACAAGCCAGATTATTAGAGGAGCCATAGTATTTTCTCATTCTGTGTTTAAGAGCTTTCTTGTTCTCATTCAGCCACCCTTTCTTATTAGTCTGAATTCATGTGCATGTATGGTAGAGAGCTAAGATAATGCATAATCTCCTGCGTGTTCCTAAGACTGGATTTCAGAAACCTGCTAATCACAGTTCAGTCCTACAGTTAGTAACAAACAAGTACTTACCAGTGTCTGCTTGCTCAGGTAGTTTTGCATGGAGAAACACTGAACATTTTGTATCCTGTTTTCGTATACTAGGTCAGCATAAGATAATCCATATGAAATGTGAACCTTATCTAGTGGGCTGAAGTTGTTTGAAAATATTTAGTTCTGATCTTTAAATATCTTTTTTACATAGTTTTGTGTGAGAATAGAAAAGAATCCTGGCCTTGGCTTTAGTATCAGTGGTGGAATTAGTGGACAAGGAAATCCATTCAAACCTTCTGACAAGGTAAGAAATGAACTCCTTATTGACAATTTTAATTTTTTAAAACATACCGTCCTCACCGTGATATTAAAGGTTAGAAAAACCTGCATGTCATAAAAATAAATAAATAAATAAATGTGAGAACACAGTTTTCTGATTTTACAGTGCTTTAATGAGCTAGCTAACTATGAAGCCAATTGAAAACTTTTTCAGCGTGGGAAAGACAAATCCACTATTGTGCTTGACAAATACTAGGAGGAAAATATATATATTTAAACATTCTGTTTGAAATAAAAGGGAGGGTCCCGGTTTTTTTAGTGGTCTGTTTCTTCCTTTTTTTCATGCTCATATATATTTGTAAAGAAAGGCAGTTTCTAACAAGTTGTTTCCAAAGGTTTACTTGTAAATTACTAATTTATTATTTAGAAGAATTTTTTTCACTGCAACAAATGATTACCTTGTGATTCAGGTCCAAGATGACTGACAGCTCATTAGACTTGTAAAGAATTTCATTAATAGAACTGTAGAACCGTAAAACCACTGAAAACAAATGTTTTGTGGGAAATCGGAATTAGCATTAACAGAAGAACCGGGTATCTCTCCCATGCTTGTCCCTGCTTGTCACACGGGGTAACGATGTCCCCAGCTCTAACCCCTACCATCGCCTGGCGGTCCAACATGTAACCCATGCTCAATGTGGCCTTCCAGATCCCAGTGTGGAACGTCTGACTTTTATAACTAAAAAAAAAAAAAAAAATTTACTCTGATGTATGTAAGCTACCCTGCTACCAACAATGTTTAATACTCTCAGATTTAAATCAGTTGGTAATTATAATGTAATGACAATTGAAATGATCTACTTTTGACTTCATCAAATTTTACTACTATGTTAAATGATATCCTAAAACTTTGAGATGATAAAGAAAACGAGAAATTACTTTTGAATAAAGCCCTAATGAGTGCTCATGCTTGTATGTACTTGTCATGAAAGGCGTTTTCGTTGAATCACAACTTGATCCAGGCTCTTTCAACTCATCGTTATCCTAAAAGTAACCCACAGAACGATTTCCAATTATAAACCTGATTCTGAAAAAATAAATTGGAGATTTCTGAAGCCTGAAACAAAAATATTAATCCTGTATTTTCCTAAACTTCCAGTCATCTTGTTTCTGACACTTTTCCTGCTCTTCATCCTTTCCCTTTGGGAGAAGGACAGAAGGGGCTGGACCAAAGGAGGAAATGTTCACACTGTTACCACTTTGGGAAGGAGAGCGCTGGAGAAGAATCCCCAGCAACTGTGGGTGGTCATTATTTAGAAACAGATACTGGAGCAGCTACTGATGTATAAAAACCATGCAGGAGCAGCCCCTGTAATGACCATGTGACTAGGAGAAGGTCATTAGAAACATCTGCAGCCATGGCACCTCCATTTGAGCTGATGTTGAGGATGATGTAGTAGAATTAAAATATTCAGTGATTTCATTGGACCATCTATTTACTTAATTTTAATAAATTGTTAATCATAAAACAAAAAGCCATAAACATTTGCTTTGTTGTTGTTGCCATCATTGTTGTAGTTGTTTTTTGGTGATAATGGGATTTGAACCCAGGGCCTTCCCATAGAACTATGTCCCCACCCTTTTAGTTTATTCTTGAGACGGGGTCTCAGTAAGTCACTAAGTTGTCCAGGCTAGACTCAAATTTGTGATCCTCCTACCTCAGCCTCCCAGAGTGCCACCAGGCCCAGCCAATGACGGTATTTTTTAAAGCCTCAAATCATTTTACGTGACTCATCTTGATCACCCTTTTTGTGCCTAGTTTTACATGCCATCCGTAGATTTTCAGTGAAAGTTAATAAACTGATCATTCTTAAGGTAGCTGAAAATCAGAGGGTGTGTTTTTCTTTTCTTGCTCACTGGCATATAAATCTTTTCACTGTATTTTTGGAAGATACAGGGTAATATTTTTTAAATTAAGGATGAATAGATTGCTAAATAGTCAAGATATCAGAATACTTTTGCATTTCTATTTTTTAATTTTTATTAGTACTTGTTTGCAGTACATAATAGTTACATTCATGGCATGGAGTGGGTATACATATGTAACACATTTTAATTATTTTTATTTCCCCCCTCCCTTCTCTTCCCCCATCTTCATTTCTTGGTCCCCTTCCTCTCTGCAAAGATCTGTCTCCTTGTTTCCTATGACCTATCTTTCAATTTGCTATTTAAATTATTTATACTTTGGATTTCCTATATAAGAGAAACCTTGCAGTATTTAAGCTTGTGTGTCTATTTCAGGGAATTAGACCTGAAGCATTCAAACCATTGCCTATAATTCTTCCACTATGGTGAAGATGAACAATTTCTGTCTATTACTTTAATTTCTCATTTGTAACATTTTGATGACTCTAGTGAGACTGAACTAGGTCTGATCTTAATAATTTGCTCTTTTGGTTAAATGTAGCAGACATAGAGCTAGAATTGAATAATGTGTCCATTGAAAGACTTCCTCTCAAAAGCACTTCTCTTTGGCTGATTACACTCTAAAGCACTTCACAGTGTGAAAAGTGAATCTCTATTATTGCAGAGTTAATGCAAGTCACCAGAATTTCCAAATCTGCAGAAGAATCACAGGGCTCAATCTATTGACCCCTTTTGTGGCATGCTAAGTGGGTAGATCCTGGTTAACGGTGTCCCGGGAATCTGAAGACTGCAGCAAGACAGTTTACAACAGAATTTAGTCACCTCACAAGGAAAGGAATCCACCTCTTAGAAATCCATTCCCATTTCTTTAGCCTTAAAGCCTCATTCTTACAGTGCTACATAAACATTAGCCTAAAACCCGGTGCCTCTACCTACCCAAAAATACCAAACAAAGAAGATGAAAATTAGTTGAAATATCCCTCTTTCCAGTATTGAAAACAGATTGTACTTCTGCGTTGGCTAATGTATAGCTGGATGTGAGAAGAACCAAATTAAACAGATGTTTAAATTCAACAGTTCCTACCTGAGTCTGAAATACAAGCCCTACAAAAGTCAAGTCATGAGAAAGTTTAAAGCATAGTACAACACATACTGTCTTTCAACAAACCAGTCCTGGGTTAGCGTTCGTCTCAGAAGTGCACTGTCTTATCTCACTTCGTGGTCATAGTGCTTGAATGTTTTGCAACTCAAAATTTTAAGTATCCAAGAACATCTGAATATTTTAGCGGCATGGAGGACTTTCTATATTAAAGTAACCGATGAATTTGTTTCGTTCTTCGTTGTTGTTGATGGGAACCAGATGCCAAGGACCCGTGTGAAGGAACATCCAAGCAGATGACAGCTGGACAGCAGATGCCTGAGGTTGTCATCTAAAAGGCTGAGCATAGAGGCTGCTGCCAAAGGGAGCCATGTTGCTCAGTCTGGTCGAAGGGCTAAACTCTGGGACAGTGTGTGCAATGAACACAGAAAAGCACTGAGACATTAACTGAGGCTTCAGGGAGGATTCAGGATTAAGCCACATAGAACAAATTATGTCACCCAAGACGTTAAGACTTTAAAATATCATCTGATAGCAAACTTAACTCCACCACAGGACTAAAGCTAGTCCTAGTCTTGGGTTAAAGGAACACAGTACGGTGATCCCTCCAGTTAATACTGTCAGAAAAATGCGCAGTAGTTGAAAAAATGAACTCTCTCAAAAAGGAGCTCATATTTTGGAGCTCATGACAATGTGTAAACTGCTTTTATGTACTTGGAAAGAGAAAACGGCACAGCGCTGGATGGAAATGGCCCCGTGTGATGCTTACCTCGGTCCTCTCAGCATCGTGGATCAAAGTCTTGATCTCAGTACAGTAGAGAAGCATGGCTGTTGGGGTGGCAAGACACTGCTGAGACAGAAAGATGTTGTTCCAATAAATCTAGTAACAGAGCAATAAAAATAATAGCCTTTTATTATCTGCAATGTTCTGGGCCCTGTATTAGGCTCTTGATATACATGAACTTACGTCGTCTTCATAGCAACTTCTGTTAGTTGAGTAGTATTATTATTCCCCATTTTACTGAGTCCCAGAGGGGTTAATTAACTTGCCTGTGGTCACTTAGCTGATCTGTGGCAAACAAGATTTGAAACCAAGTTGATCTGACTCCAAATCTTTCTGCTTTTAATAAGCACTATCGTGTGTGCTCCATCCACAGAGATGCCCCTTAGCAGAAGAGCCACATGACAAATTTATACCCTGTAGAGTTGAAACTAATATGATATTCTAATATTGAAAGTATTGCTGGGCCCTCTAATTAGTCATCGTCTACATATTTGCCTCAGTGAGTCCTTGGAAGTCACCATGTAGTCTCTATTGAACCTAGATAATTAGGAGCATGCTGTACAGCATAGATTGCTAAACTGTTATGGAACTCATGGGCTAAGGTATCATGGCAGGCGTGATTCTGCCGATGGAACAAGCCGCAATAGCCTTTGTATTTAAACACTCACAATAATTTATGGCTGTGGAATTCAAGGAATTTATCACTATCAGGGCCACAGGTTGTTGTTAAAAAGAAAAAAAGTAGATTAATGATGACCGACACACCATGCTGTTGCAATATTTCATTTCATAAAGCAACTCAGGACTCTGTGAATGAAAGAATTTTTAATGATGCGTTCAAAGCTCATCATTCGGGGCTGATAGCTTTCCTTGTTCCATTCGAGGAAAGGACTAAGTGGCTCGATTTTCAAGTCATTAAAGAAGACTCCTAGCCCCTTCCCTCATATGCTTCAAAGGCATTACACTACGAATTCCCATAAATAACCATCCAGTCGTGGGATCACAAGGAAAGTTGTTATTACAGATACATCCTACCCTCAAAGGACTTGTGAGAAGAAAATGTATATTCTGGACATTGGGGCCACAGAAGCCCTCATTCTCCAAAGTGTGTCATGAACAGCTAAGATTCGCAGATGCCAGAGTTCGCCTGCATTTCCACCAGGTTGGGCAATCTGAACGTAGCTACAGAAATGACAGGAAAAGCATCCCTGTTCCTTCTCAGGTGCTCTGATCTGCCTATGTCACAGGCAGAATCACAAGTCACAGAAAAAATATTGGAAAACATAGTCACCAACGGACTTGAAATCAATGTCCTACAGTTTCATAATCATTATAATTTATTTACATTATCTTTAAATTATTGCCTTCAGATGCCCAAATGACCTGCAGCAAGACTTAAAGTCCTCATCTCACCTTCCACCTGAGAAAAAAATAGAACTTTTTCCTTCAGGCTGGTGTTGCCTCAAATAAAATTTTAGTGTGATTCATATTAAGAGAAGGATGGTTAGAAATGCCAAATCAAAGCATTTATTTGATACCTTCACCCAGTGCATGATGCACACATGGCAATGCCAAGTTCAAAAGTGCACAAGAATGATATTTCAGTTTTGCTCAGCCTCATGACATTGGGTGATGCATAAATGAAGGTTCGCAGAAGATACCCTTTCAACTGATGACAAAGGTACATACTGTATGTCTATCTCCTCTTGGAAATGCTTCATGGATATAAAAAACTAGTGTAGCAAGCACATTTGTCTAGAACTCATTGTCTGCGATTTATATTTTATTACACAGACATTTAATGATACATAGAACATTTCCTTTGTTACAAATACTAGGCAGATATGGTTTATATTCTGTAGTTCTCAATTTATATTGTAGATAATATAGTTTATATATTTGTCCCATCCTTAGTTCTACTTCATGTATTTATGCCACTTAATTTGGAAAATCTACAAACTATGTGTGAATAACATTCATAAGCAAGGAACAGACATCCTATTGTTAATGGACTATCTTTTGGACTAAATTCAGGAGGTCGAAATAGATCTTACTTCATATATAAACCTAATTTGGAAAAATGAATTTTAAGCATAACTTGTTTTGTAATACAGTGAATTATATCAGCTGAATCTCAGCCACATTACAGTTTGAGGTTTAGGTTGCCACTTGGTCATTTGAGGTCATTAAAAGTGAAGTATCAGTGTTTTTTAAAATACAAAAGTGACTTTTTTCCTATTCATTGTCCCAGTGTTGGCAGGGAAAAATCTAGATAAATTCAGAAAATATGTAGAAATGTAGTCTTTCCAGTCTCCTATAATCAGATATAGTTAACACAGCCTTGGTTGTTTAGGAAAATATCACTGAGACGTACATGTTAAAAAAAAATGTGATTAAGGCTGGGGATTCAGCTCAGTGGTTATAGTGCTCGCCTCGCAAGCACAAGGCCCTGAGTTCAATCCCCAGCATAAAAAAAAAAGTGATTAAAAAGTACCATTTTAAGTATGAAGATTGATTGTGACATATAAATTCAATAATATACACTAGAAAATCATTAGACTTGGGGGTAGTATTATTGTGTGATATTTTGTAACAACTGGGAAAATATTTTTTCAATGAACTTCAAGCCCAAGTGGACAGTCAGTCAGCTGTATTAGTTGTTCAAGTTATGTGTTAAATATGTGTTCTCTCTTCCATTTCACTTCAGTTACTTAGCATGGAATAAATTAAGTAAGGGAGAAAATGGATGGAAAAGGATTTAAAGAGTCTGTTTTCAAATTTTTTTCTATTCACTGGACATGTCACACACTTCCAATCAAAATATGAAAACTCTAAAAGTTAGTTCATAAGTAATGTCTTATGTAATTACTAAGAAAACTGACAGGTCCACCAATGAACATTAATTACTGAAAGTCAATTAGATCTTTGGCTGGTGCAATCTTTCAGTGTTCTGCTCACAAAGTTACTGAGTGTTTTCAGTAGTAATTCGAGGACCTCAAAATATTTCTAGTTTCTTCTTTGAAAAGGTTATAAACCTTGAAAAGGTTATAAACAACTAGACTTCCTGGAAATACTATGAAGCCAAATTAATAGAACTAAAATAAAACAAATAAATGAATAGCAATGCCAGCCAGATCTCTGCCTATAGCACTCTTGCTTAACTTTTTTATCCAAATAACATTTGAGACATACACATAAAATATCAATATCATCCACTTTTCTCCAGGCTACCCCCAAGTTGTTTTACGCTATAGGTAGAGAGAGCATTTTATCTCTCGATCCCACCTTCCAAAGAATCATTGATAAGCAAAATATATAATCTGTGTTACTATTAGGCAAGAAATACTGTAGAAATCTTTATAGTTTGTTTTTGTTTTTAGTCAGTTTTCCTAGATGAAAAGCCTGATGTAGGGACTTTTTTGCAAATGATTTAGTGAAGAATCATTCTCAGGTGAAATCTATAAAAGGGATGAGGGAGACATGAGCAGAAACTCGGCAAATATATGCTCTCCTTGGGGGACCGAGGCCACAGGATGCCCATCAATGGCGCCCACAGAGTGGCTTCACCCTGAACAGAAGCAGCCTTTAGCATCCTGGCATCCATCAGTTGGTGACTGAGAGCAGGGTGGAACTCTCCAAGCATTTCCCAGAAGGGAGACTCCTGGCTGAGGATGTTTTCAGCACACCACGCATGCTGTGAGCAGCGCTGGGCCACCAGTCTGATCACGGGACCCTGGGCAGATCGCCAAGGGTGTCCATTACAGCATTATGAAAATGGATTCCTTTCATCTTTCAAACTAAAAGGACTTGAGTGCCAGAGATTCCGATATGTTCCCATCCCTGAGAATTACTGCACTGGAGCCCCAGTGATTTCAACTGTGGCATCTAACTGCATAGGATTTCCTGCATCTGATGCTTGAGTATAGACTCTGAAATTGGCCGTATCAAAGTTTCTTTTTCTGCAGTGAGACTCATTTAAATAAGCCTTTACATCCCTGTAATTTTTCTTATTAAATATTTTTTCTTTAAAAAAAACTGCTGTATTTGACAAATAGAGTTCTAGTCCCTCTAAAAGTAAGTGATCAGTAATTGAAGCAAATCTCTGTTCTTTAGAGCAGTTTGCAAAGCTAATATTGATCAGAAGGAGCAGGGCAGTTGGAGTGAACACTCTGAGGGAAAAGAAAAGAAATCAGATAACCACACATAATTGTAAAGGTCAGAGGGAGCTCTGACAAGTAAAAAAGAAATCCGGGTAACTGCCCATCTCCTTAATTCTGCCATTTTTCCTCTTTGGGTAGATGAAGGAGACATGACAACTTTAAAAAGTTTTTTTCTATGTCCTGTAAATTCAAGCAAACTCAAACCCTCCTGAGATCCATTGAACAAGGTGGGGGAAAGACACAAATGGGTGAGAACGAATTTCTAGGAAAGAACACCCCAAGTTAGCCAGAAGTCCTGAAACTGCTTGAAAGTTAGACCAGTGGATCAAAATTTAGAGTTATTTTTTAATTATATGTAAATAATTAAAACATATATAACACATATGTAATTTTTTTAAATTGTACATATATATTTTTAAATAAGTCCACATTTAGATTAAACAGTAATAATAGCTTAGGATTACCAGACAAGGTACCAAGTAACATATATACATATATTTAATCACCTGTTATCTTTACGGTATACTTAGTGTAGTTATACATAATCTAAATAACTAATTCTGTTTTCCTAGAGTATAAAACCGCCTCCTATATTCAAACCTTACTGGTTAAACCACATCACCATACAAAAACCACATTTCCATAGTAAGGGGCTACCATTTAACCCCCAAGGATGTTCTTTAATAGGGAATAAGCAGGCTTTTTAGTGTTGGACTCAACATTAAAATGATTAAAGAAAAATTCTGCCTTCACTTTTTGTCTATCTGCCTCCTTGTTTATTGATGTATTGTGTTAGTTACTTTTCTCTTGTTGCTGGGACAAAATATCCGACACCCAAAGTTAGGGGAAGAAAGGTTTATTTGGCTCACAGTTTGTAGAGGTTTCAGTGTGCAGTCAGCTGGGTCCAAGGCAGGGGGGCATGGCAGACAGGCAGAAGGCAGCAAAGTAAGCAAGGGATGCAAGCAAGGGGTGCAAGCAAGCAGCTAACCAGCTTCTTCCTGTATTTTATATCTTATCCAGGCTACCTGTTTTTAGGGTGGGCAGTACTCCCACCCTTAATCCTAATACCCTTAATCTTAGTGCCACATCCTTGATCCCAGCAGAACATGCCAAACCGATCAGTGGACTAATTTAGTAATCACACACTCTTGATCCAGCTATCTCTTACCACATGAGGCTTTGGGGGGACATCTAGACACAAACCATAACATGTATACTGTCTCTTTTTAGTGAGAGCGGAAGAATTACTGCATGCTTCCTGGGTCCGTACTGGTCAGAGTTTCTGCCTGGTCTCAGTATGACTAGTTTAGCAGAGCAGCTGGACTTGGGAAACTGCTTCTTCCTTTACTACAAGAAAGACCCGTGATGGGTTTGTGTGCATTGTACACATGAGTGATGGTAGCCTTGGTCCCCTGAATGTGTCCGTAAAGCCAGATGGTGAAAGAGACACAGAAAACCCGGGAACCAGGCAGCCTGAATGTTCTCACTATCATGATGAAATTGTCCTCCTTTAAATACATTCCCAGTCTCGGGCACATAAACCACACTGTCCTTTTTCTTTCTCAACTAAGCTTTTCATATGTAAGTGAAAATATTGTTACTACAAAATAATATAGAAATGTAAGACTAAATTTTTTTTAAATCCTGCTTTTTCACTCCAGCCCATGCTGCCAGTGTGTGTCCTGGTCTAAGAGCCACTTTATCAATCCGCATGTCGGAAGTCACAACGTAGTGTCTGCTGGGCATTTGCCCCCATCAGCATGATGCCCGAGCTCACTGCCACCTCTGAGCAATACTCCCAGGATGATCTGGCTATGTCACAAGGTGTTATCTGTTAGATAAAATAGTATTAAATGTGTAAGAATCATAGCTCTACTAAATACAGCTTACAACAAAACACCTTCCACTTCAAATCCCTTATTCTAGCATAAGCAGTAAAAAAGTTTGGAGTCATCACTTCTCAATTCATGATTTTGAAGTGATGTGGGTAGTATCAAAAAGTACTCGCTGGAAGGGGCTCTGGGGATGCCTGCAGGGGTGATCATCAGAAAGCTGATCACAGATGCTATTTTAGGAGTGACTGGAAGGAGAGCCGGTCACCTATGGTTGTCTACTCCTGTCTTTAATAGTTTCTGCTGTTACACTGCTTGCAAAGCCAAGAAGCAAAGCTGTTAGGGGCTCTGAGAGAATCAGTTGGAAACTCTATGCCCAGCAAGCGTGGTATCCCTACCACTGCTGATGTCTCCTATTAAATACAGACTTTAAAGGACTCATGAAATAAAATGAATACAAAAATGTCTGTTTTTCTTCAGCAAGGCCAGAAACCTAGAAAGACAGTAAGTGAATGACTGTCATACTGACTTCTAAAAGAAAATATGGCAACTAATAAAGGAAAACTATTTTAAAGCTCAAAAAGGTCAGCAAGAAATAAAGGGCACATAAATGTATTTTCTGTCTTTATGGATAAACATCCCTGAAGTGGTTAGGTGTTTAATTGCTAGATAAAATAATGGTAATACTGGAGCAATTAATAAAATTCAAATTATAATGGTAAAATAAACCCGATTTTTTTGTTCTTATAATTCCCCAGAAGACCAAACAATGTGCTCTTTTCTGCTAGGATATTATATTCCATTAACTCTAAGGTCTTGGTAATCTCACAGTCAGTGTCTTTGGGGTTTACTCATTTCTTGGGTTGCTTCAATGCATTATTAGTCCTTTTTTAACAAATGCGAACCAGTGATTTCAATTTTAATTTCATTAAAAATAGTTCAAACTTGAAATTCCTTTAAATGTCTATTCATAAGATTTTTGTAAAAATTTTGTTGGTTAGCTGTAGAATATTAATTTGCATTCGTCTCAGATTTCCTAGGTTCCTAGGGCAGTTCTCGTTCTTCATCTCTTACAGATTTTACTTTTCACTGACGTGCGGGCCGAAGTTCAGCCGCACACTGAGGCGTGGTTCCCAGCAGCTGCTCCTTTCTTCCTCCTTCCCTTCTTTCCCACTCTCGCTTTTTCCTTGATTTGCCCTTCTCGTGCTGCGTAGAAATTCCTCATTTGCTAAAACAGCGAATTGTTCAAAGCCCAAAATCCGATGCATAGCTCTTAACATTAAAATATTTCATCATCACATTTTTGACTCATGAAGCGAAACACTGTGGATGATAAGTTTACCTTCAGTGTGCCGGGTCTTCTGATCGTTATAGAGACTAAGTAAATACAGTGTATTACGTATGGTTAACGTTGCTTCCGCAAGACACGAAGTAACTATAATGTTGCCCATAATCAAAGAAATTAATATTTGGCACAGTTTTTGACAAAACAGTAACCTAGGAGCTATTGCATCTACAGCTCTAGTTGGTCGTTTTCGTGGGTCAGTTTTTCCTCTAGAAACCCTTTTAGAATGTTCATAATCATATAAGTATGAAATAGTGTATTCTAAAATATTTCATCTTTTCTAAACTGAGACCATAGAATTTTAACTTGAGATATAGGCTGCCTAGAAACTGGTTTCTTAGCATCAGCTAGAGCGAAGACTTTGCAAAATTTTAAAGAAAAGCCCATTTCATAAACGAGTTGCAGGTCTGTTGAGTCAAATTCTGTTGGGGTGTCTACACTTCCAATAGCTGAGACTGTCGCAGTCGTTCATCTTCATCATTAAAAAACTGTACAATGTTATTTTCTCTTTCAAAAACTTAAAATTAAGTGTTAGCCTTGTAGAGCAGCTTTGAGTCTTGAGGTGTGGAGGCCAGATAACCAATAAATCCAGATTCGATCTCAACACTATAAGAAGTCTCCTGAACTTACCCTTTCCAAAATTGCTTGTGAAAAGCAAAACTTCTTTCATAAGCCCATCGTGACTACTTCCGGAATGGTCACGGGTGACTTGCATAAAGACTGGTTTAAAAGGGGACAGAAGCATCAGGTGGGACCGGGTCATGGTACGTGGCACCCCTAGGCAGCTGTCTAGGCTCGCCTTGATGCAAGCCCCTGGGAGTCCTTCTGGGCTGCCCACGGGGTCAGTGTCCCAAACACATCCGCACGTTGGTGTCTGAGGGAAGCAGAGACTTGTGTGTTTTTGAAAGGACTTTACAGCGCCTACCACATTGATGTGTTGAGATAGCCACTAGACACAGTAATGAGTGAAGTCGTTGCACTAAAGCACTAAGTAACCTAAAAACTACTCAGGATCTGAGAGTCGTTAGAAAAATTCCCTCACAGATAGCGCAGACTGCTCACTAGAGTAGATTCTAGCAGCCATTACTTTAAAGAGCTGATGCCTCTCGCTTGGAGCTCCCAAAGGCAGGGGCCCGAAAGGTATTGAAAACCACTGGAAAGCCCTGCCGGCGGCATCTGTGTCAGTACTGAGGGTGAACAGTAATCTCAGCCATTATTATTGTGGGCCACCCCCAAGAAAACCACGTGAGGGACTTTCCAGTCCTCTTTATGTCCCCTTCCAAAATAAAAGTTACTAATCCTCTCACCTGAAAATTCAATGGAAAGGTGGCAAAGGTTGGCCTTTCTGTGTACTCCACACTGAGAAGAAAGTAGAATTTTCTACCCATAAATCTGGTGCACTTGGAGACTCACAACCTCTTGATGTGGGCTTTGCTGGATAAGAGACCTTGGATTACAGCTTGACTTTCAGACTTTCACTAATTATAGGAACATTTACTGATGCTCTACTGAATGTCACCTACAGTTCTAAGTATTCATTCACTTATAGCTACTGTATTAGCCAACAATATCATATCCATTTTACTAATGGAGAAGAATTATAGATAGAAGTCACCTTGTCCAAGACCACCGATTTGTAAGTGGTAAATACAAACTGCCTAACTCCAGAGCTGTGTTCTTAACTTCCACTTCCTCAGTATGGTTGGCGGAAAACAATGGCTTCCCCAATACAACCACGTCCAAATTTCCAGAACCTGTGAATATTGTACACATAGCAAAGGGGATTTGGTGGATGTCATGAAGTTAAGATGCTTAGATGAGGAGATTGACCTGGATTATTCACATGGGCCCAATATAATCACCCGGGTCCTTAGAAGCTGAGACTCTTCCCCAGCTCTAGTCCCATTGAGATGTGACAACAGAAAAGTGGTCAGAGACCTGCACCATTGCCAGTCTCGAAGACAGAAGGGGACCATGAGCCAAGAACTGTGGGTATTCTTAGAAGACAGAAAAGGCAAGGGAAGATGAATTGTCCCGAAGATATGTTGTTTAAAAATGTAGCCATGTGGACATCTGTTTTAGCCCAGTAAAGACCCATGTTAGAATTCTAGCCAAGAGAACTGGAAGATAATAAATTTGTGTTGTTTTAAGCCACTGTTTGTGAATTGGTGACAGCAGCAGTAGAACTATTACATTCCCGCCTTGTTGGAAAAGAGAGTTAATGAAGTTTTCCCCCTCCTTTAGCAAGATGATTCACTTTATAACTTTAGATAATAGGTTGTTCTAGTAGGTTTCAATGTATTACAGGATAGTTTGTCCCACATTTAGCACTCTACTAAATATTATAAGAAACTTAGTGTCTTAGATCTTGCTAGCAGGGTTACATGGTTGACAAGATGCCCCCTTTTGGATCTTCAATGCATACAATACAGCCTCCAGTTTGAAAACATTAAGAGATAGCCAGTCACCATCAGCAGGAAGTTCATGTTCTAATATTATGAATATAAAGAGTGTTATGATTCCCTGCCAAATTCTGTCATCAGCACCAAAGTGTTCTTTGAAGTCTCAGAATAAAATGAGTTGTTGAAAGGGTGACACATTACTGCGATGAACTTCTTCAAAGCAATGTTAAAGTTTTTATATTTCTCATCACTATTCATCTAACAGAGACCACAAAATGGACTCAGAATTAGTTGGTTTCCATCCGATGACAGTGTTTCTAGACTTCAGTATGATGTGACATTCGGGCACTGGCCTCTTTTGGGAAACAGTCCACCTCCACAAATAATGAATGCCCCGGACCATTATCAAATGAAGCCCTCATCACTGTCTGATTCCACTAGCATGATGATACGCTGGCTGATAGAGTGAACGGGAAGTACACTAATGGGCAGTAGCAGTTTCTCAGTTGATGAAATTTATTGATTTAAAAGAAATAATGAAATTTTAGAAAAAAAAGCAATCAATGCATTAGAAGACTTGGACTGCTATAAAAAAAAAAAAAACTTAAAAGCAGGTCTCCAAAACAGTGGTCAAATCCTGCAGAACCGTGCGATGGATGGAATTAAACCTGCCCTGCGCAGCACATTCATATTCTTTCAGCATTCGGGTCGTGGAGCGTCGAGGGCTCCTCCCGCCAAGGCAGGTGCAGCGGCACACTTCAGCTCCTGTGGGCTGGGTTCCTATAAACCTTACTAAGCTGGGCCTCCACGACGGACTGGAGAAAGGTAGTCGGAATTAACTGAATAGCAGAGACTGACTGCCGGGATGAAAAAAAGAGTCAAAACAGCTTCACTCTGAGCAGCCAAAGATGGAGGGACTTATTGGGGCAATAGTGTCATCTGTTTGTTGTACAGAGACCCCGATAAAAGGAGGGGCTACCGGCGGGCTGACTGTACATCCAGTCTGGAGGGTGGATGGAGTTTGCGAGCCGTGTCCCCAGTCTGAGAATCACTGTGGGGTTTGCGTTGTCATCACGCCAGTGTCATTCAGTGGGCTGGTGGATAATCACTGTGCCTTAGTTTAACTGTCCTTTTTCAAATAACTAGCTTCCTTGGGGGGGGGGGGTTGGCCATTTTACAACTAAATTGGCCAAAGGTGTTTAAACAGTCACTCTTAATGGTGCTACCACGAACCTAAAATTTAGCAAAGGTTTTATGATTCTCTTAATGTGATAAGCAGTACATAGTCACTGTTGAAAAATAAGAAAACATAGATAAAGGAAAAAAAGAAGAAGTTGATGTTCTGGTTATCCAGGATGTTGTGGTTTGTGCCTAGATGTCCCCCCTAAACCTCACACAGTCTTGAATGGGGCTTTTTCAAAGGTGGCTGAACCAAGAGTGTGTGATGCTGGGATTAAAGGTGTGTGATCATTAAATCAATCCATTGATTGGTTTGGCACATCCCTGATCTCAGCAGCCTGGATAAGATCTAAGGGGCAGAAAGAAGCTACTAGGGGCCCGTGCTCATCTTGCCCCCTGTCTGCCCTCCATCCTGCTTTGGAGCCAGCCAACTATGAACTGAAACCTCTAAGAACTGTGAGCCGAATAAACCTTTCCCCCTTCATCGTTGGGTGTCAGGTATTTTGTCCTAGCAACAAGACAAGTAACTAAGACACAGTATAACCACTCTTAGTGTTTAGGAGATGTTCTTCCACACAAATATAAATACTCAAATGTTCTCTCACAGATATAGATAGAAACAGATTTCAACAAAAATAGTATCATACCTCACAATGTTTTATAAATTCTTTATTTACTAAGCTTCATGTATTTCTATACCAGCCATCTAGGATTTCATTTTTAATGACCAAATACTATTCTATTATATGGATTTACCAAAATTTCTGTAATCAATGCACTTTTTTTAGACTTTAGGTGAAGTTTGTATTTTTATTATCAAAATAATGTAATAAGGAACATATTAGTGCATGTAAATTGCATTTTTCAGTTAGCTCCTTAACAGAAGTTCCAGAAACCTAATTACTAAGTTAAAAGGTATAAAATTTTCTTGATATTCTGATGCCTTTCTATCATTTCAACTTTAAATAGGAAGGAAAATATTAAAACCAGAAAGATAAGGATTATTCAAAAGCTTTAAATTAGTCTCAGAAAGACCTGAAATACTAAAAACGCGAGTAGGGTAGTTTAATTTGAGTTTGTTAAACCATTTACACATATATATCATAGTTCTGGGTTTCAGTGAGCACCATTAAGTTTATAGATCAGTAAATGACATGATTTTCTAAAGAAAAGGCAAGGATATTAAAATATTCTACTTTTATTAATAATCCTCAGGAATTAAAAACTTGGTAAGAGCTTAATTGAAATATAATTCACATACCATAAAGTTTATACTTTTAAAGGACATAATTAAGTAGTTTTTATATATTCATAGGGTTTTGCAGCCATCAGCAATATCCAATTTCAAAATATTTTTATTCAAAAAGAAACTTGAATAAGTGTATAGCTGCGGGGTGGGAGTACAGCTCTGGGACAGGGGTATAGCTCTGGGATGGGGGTACAGCTGTGGAATAGGGGTTGTAGCTCTGGGACTGGGGAACACTCTGGGATGGGGGAACAGCTCTGGGATGGGGGTACAGATCTGGGATGGGGGTACAGCTCAGTGCAGACCACTTGTCCAGAATGAATGAGATCCTGGATTTGATACCCAGAATTGCAAAAAGGAAAAAGAAAAGAGGGGAAAGGAAAAGGAAGGGAGACAAGGGGGAACTCTATACTCGTTGACAATTACTTCCCAACCCCTGGCAAACATTAATCTCTTTTTCTTTGCATTTGCCTATTTTGGACATTTCATATAAATGAAATACTACAATACGTGACCTTTTGTGGCTGGCTTCTTTCACTAGCATAATGTTTTCATGGTTCATCTATGTTGTAGCATGGATCAGCACTTCATTTTATTGCCCAGTAATATTCCACTGTATGAATATACCCCATTTTGTTTATTCATTCATCAGTTCATCTTTTGGATGTCAGTTAAAATCCTATCATGGTCATGCTTAAAATCCTTCAGTAGCTCCTCTCGCTGAGAAGAAAGGGTAGGAAAGGCCCATCTTGATCTGGCCCTGACCTACCTTTTGGCCAGATCGGCCATATTCCTAAACTCATCCACACCCACCCTCCCATCGCCCTCCATCATGACAGAACTGCTGGTGATTTCCCAAAAATACCAGGCATTCTCCTTCTTGTGCTAGGGCCTCTCTCTGCGGGTTCTTTTCTCTCCTTAAACGTGTGGGTGTCTGGCACGTACCTTCCAGTTTAGCTGTCAGGTGGCGCCTTCTCTTGGAAGCCCTGACACACCAAGAGTAAACTGGGTACAACGCTTGTTACTATCCGTTTTACCTCTCATTAATGCATGCCGTGGTGTTTTGTGATTGTCTTTTTTTTTCCACTTCTGTTCCACTAGTTTGTGAGCTCACTGAAGGCAGAAACTATTTTCTGTATATTTTTCTGTCGCTAACAGTCAAGGCCCAGCGTGTGGTAGACCCTCAATAAATGTTTCCTTTATATACATGATAAATAAAATTGATTTTTTATAAACTCGGGGATTTATAACTATGTAAAGATAAAATTTATTTAAAATGTATATCAAGCTGGGCATGATGGCCCACATCTATAAATTCAACACTCTGGGAGGAGGAGGCAGGAAATCACAAGTTCCAGCTCAGTCTCTGCAGCCTAGGCCCAGGTTCAGTCCCCAGTACTGTGAAAAAAAGACGAAGGAAAGGGAGAGAGGGAAGGAAGGAAGGAAGGATGGAAGAAGGAATTTTTATGAATGCCATGAGGTCAATTTATAAATCCAAGTTTCACTTTTAAAGATGAGTTTTTTGTGCAAGCAAATATGTTGGTTTTCTTAAACTTGGCTTGAAGATTGGTGCCTTACTTAAAATACTATAATAATCTTTAAAGCTGCTGTGTTTGTACTTTTTAAAATCTGTTTTCACTGTTATCTTTGTGAATGAAATTGTGTTGAAGTAACCCTAGTTGGTAATAGAATCCTAACCTCTGTTACTTCTGACTTATAGGGTATCTTTGTTACTAGGGTTCAGCCTGATGGGCCAGCGTCCAACCTACTACAGCCTGGTGATAAGATTCTTCAGGTAAGACAGACAAAAATAATACATGCAAATTCTAACACAGAGACAAATTTATCTCCATATTATTAAGCTAAATGGTTTGAGTTAAATGATTGGAGATAAATCCTTCTCACATTTCCTGTTTCCCTTTGTTGTTTTGGAGTTGAGCGGCAAAGTCAGAAACAATTGAGTCTGATAGAATCTGATGTCCCTAGCACCGGACACAGTACCTGGCACGTGATAGTGTTTTGTACATTTCTGTTGGCTTGATTACTTGATAATTGTCTTAGTCACCTGCTTGTCGCTGAGACACAGTTGTTCCTGACCCAACTTGAAGGAGCAGAGGCTTATTTGGGCTCACAGTTACAGTCCATGGTTGGCCGACTCTGGAGGAGGAAGGCCTGGGGGAGGGTCTGGCGAAGGACAGCTGCTCACATCACGGTGGTCAGGAAGCAGAGAGAGAAGGAGAGGCCAGGAAGGAGATACACACCCCCAGGGACCTGCCTCTTCCAACTGGACCCCACCTCCTCCCCACAAGTCACCCCCATGGTTCAATCGCCTTCTAAAAGCATTGTCTATGAGCACATGAGGGGACATTGTCAATCCAAACCATAAAGTCATATAAGAAGAATTCATACACACACACACACACATACCTATGCATAGTTATTAAATAAAAGCAAGAGTAACTAACTGCCTGTCTAGGGCACCTATGTGATACTAGATGAGGGAGAAGGGTAGGTCCAGATTTAATTTGTCAAGAGTAAGTTAATTTAAGCCTCTGTGTATCAGAAAAGGCTCACTCCAGGAAACAGTTAAATGCCTGGCACAACCTTGCCCATTTTGCTTTTTTTTTCCTTCTCTCTGAATTAACTTCCCATGTAACAGGCACTTAATCGTTTCCTACAGTTAAGGGGAAGATTTTTAAATATTGTCAATGTATTTGAGATCTAGTACTTTGACCCTGGAAATTTCCCACTATATAAATAGATGGAAGTACTTGAAGTTGCTGATATTTTGGCCTCTTGTAGCAATTGTGAAACAGCTCAACACAGTAACCTGGAGATTTAGCTGCCCTGAGAAGGTAAGATGTGTGGGGGAAAAGTCTTCATCAGGTCCATTACAAAAACCAAGAGGAATACACAGAACCCCTCACTTCACCCCTGAGATCCACTGCCAAGTATGAACTGAGCTTTCTTGGGAAGTCCTAGAAAAGTAGAAATCTTTATAGCTCAGTATACATATGTAGCAAGATTTCTTTAACTTATTTTCTGGAAAGCATTTTAAACTAACTAGGAAAATCATGATGAGCAGCTCAACTTTTCAAAACTGATAGTTCTTAGAAAAGACAACGCCTCCCTCGCCACCCCACCCCCAGCTGTGGCAAGTCACCACAAAACACCATCCGGCAGGCCTGAGTTCTCAAAGGCCAAACAAAGACACCAGATGGTCTTTTAGAGCCAGGACATTGAAACAAAAAAGACATGCAAACGACTCTAACATTTTTCTTTGCCACTTTATTATGTAAGTTCTGTGTTTTTTGATAGCCTAGCTAGTTGTGTTATTGTAAGCATTTTACATCAGATCTATGGACCTCAGATTTGTTCTGGGTAAATTGAACTGTAGTTTAGATCTGAGGTCCAGCCAGGCTCAAAATTTCGACTGTTCAATAATTTTGTGAATCGTGAAAGGGAGCCAAGAGTAAACCAGCAATATGACCGCTTAACACTTGGAAACGCTGCTTATTAATAAAAGAAATAGCTAACCCCCATCAACTGAATTTCAAAGAAGTTATTTTGAATCTCAGCATCTAGGGGGAAAAATATAGCCAGTTAATCTCAGATCTCTGCCCCATCTGAGTGCTAGGCCGAGTGCAGAAGCCATCTGTAGCTTCCAGCAAGGTTGGAGAGAGGCCTCCATGCATGAGTAAGGTAGCAAAAGGAAGATTTTTCTCTTCTGCTTAGATTCAGAAATTTATGCAGATACATCATAAGAAAATTATACATATCCTGCAATGGAGAAATAAGAAGTAAACATCTATTTGCAGAGTATTCTCATAGTCTTTTCTGACCTGGAAATTCTATGAGGATTGTGTCTGTGGACAGGAAGCTTGGTATTTCCAGTCTCAGGTTTATGGCAGGGAGAAAATGCACAGCGTAGATTCCTGACGTGAAAAATGAGAAGGAATTATAAGCTCGATTTGTTAAACGCCAAGGATGCCTCCAAAGAGCCACCTGGATAACTCTTCTGCCCACAAAAGACCTCTGAGGATGAGACATTTTATTTTTGCGCTAGAACTCATCTGTATCTAGTACAATGAAATCAAAGTCTGTTTTCAGTAGAAAAAAAAAAAATACAGCCTCACTGAAGTTCTGTATTTACAGTTCCATTCATGCTAGTTGAAAAGCGCGAGCGGCTGATTATGCCGGCTGGAAGAGTGAGCGCGGTCCATTCTGGGCAAAACGATTGCTGGTGTCACAGCTGAAGAGAGCGGGCTGTGTTCTTGACTCTCTGTACACTGTCGACTCTTAGTGTACAGAATGCTGGAGAAAACGGGTCAACCACTGAGCTGTCCAACACTAACAAGATCTGTGTTACGTGTTCTCCCTTGAGCACGTTTATTTACAAATTTAATGGCAGTGACCAACCTGGAAAATCAGGAGAAAAGGAGGAGAAGCAGCAGTAATGCTGCTCCATCGCTGGGTTTGATGTAACCTGGTAGCAAAGAGACATAACAGGGCAGGAGATTTTCCCAAATCCCCCAGCCCAAAATGTACTAAATAAAGCATCTTACTCTGCTGTGGTATTATTACCACGTTATTTGAATTATATGAAGAGACGGTGGCAATTACAACAGTCACATGATGTTTCCGTCATCCTACTATTCATCTTTCCAGCACAGACATTAGAATTAATGAGCATATTCAAGGGGCTTGCCGGCTATTTTACGTGAAGACACTGGGGCACGTGGAAAGAGCCTGTCTGTGTGGGAGAACGGACTCTTCCCGCCTCGCTCCACTTCTGGAAAGTTCAGTTCTATGAGAATGAGAGAACAGACCGAAAGCACAGAGATCTTTTAAAAATATTCCTGGTTAGAACTATGTGAGTTTGCCCATATGAAACCATTATCAAAATGGCAATTTTGTTATCTAAATATTGTAGTTTCTTCCTTCTAATGTTATTTCCAGTTTAAAATTCAATCTAACCCCTATGTCTTATACAATGTGCCAATACATGTTCTTGGTAAAAAAAAAAAAAAAAAAAAAATTTGAAAATTCAATCTAATCCATTATATGCCTTACGATTCAAATTATATCTTAATATAAAAATCTGTTAGTTACAGTTATTCTGTTGAAAAGATGGCTAGCTTGGAAAAAAAGAATAAATTGTATTTGATAGCTAAAAGTAGGCTTCCCAGTCATACCCTAAGGCTCACCTGCGTGTATATCGTGGTCTGTTCTAGCAGGGTGGTTGGCTCCACTCCTTAGATTTACCCAACCCTTCCCCAAACACAGGCCTAAATTGACAGGAAAAGAGAAATTAAATAATTTGTAGAGCATTAGTTAATGGTATTCACAGTCACCAGTTACCAAAACAGGTTTTTCCAACACGAGGCATGCTACATGAGTATGGTACCAAATTGAAGATAATTTTATAGTGTCTTCTAATATAGCTTCATTATAAGAGTTTTGCAGTCCTGGCCACTGACTACATTTCCAAAATACCTAATAGTGTGGTAATTCAAACAAACCAAGTATCACTTTCTTTTTCCCCCTAGTATTAAAACCTTGGCCCTATAATTCCCATAGATAGTTGAAGAAACCACCCATCAGCTGGACATGGTGGCACACCCCTGTAATCCCAGCACTCCGGAGGCTGAGGCAGGGGGATCGCTGTGAGTTTGAGTCCAGCCTGGGCTACATAGAGAGTTCAAGGCCAGCCTGGGCTACACAGCGAGATCCTGTCTCGAAACAAAAAACTCAGTGAATAAGTCCATCAGTGAGAAGGACTAACAGAGTTGTAATTATTATGGTTTCGTACAGTTTTTGTTTGCTGGTTCCTTGGTTAGCTCATCCTTTTTTTTTTTTCTCATTAGTTGTTGATAAATTTTTTGGCTCATAGAACCATATCTTGGCCAAAATCATGAAGTTTGATTCCCATCGGGCCTGTTGTGTCTCCGCTGTGCTCCATACCCACGCTCCGTCCTGATAAGTGTCTCATGAGAGGACATCACAGAACCCCCATAATAAAACAGAGGGAAATTGTGAGCACTCAGAGACCTCATACCTGGAGAAACAAGAGGAATGGGTGTAGGTCATTAGAAAACTAGGTGTTCGATTTTGTGATATGACTCGTAGGTGTTGTAGCAAAATTTTAAAAATGAAAGAATAATGTAAGAGGATATTTCTCGGGATGCAAAGAGATTGGCCACTCACAATAGAAAGAACAAAGACAAGATGCTAGACCCGCCTCCACTGACCGCGCTGGTGGGACAGGGAACCCTGCTGTCCGGGCAAGCAGGGAGAGTAAGGGGCGGACTCCCAGGTCACAGGAGATGCAGTGGGTGGGAGGGTACCTCCGCGGGAGACGAGCACCAGTCTTCAGGAGGGATCAGAGGCTTATGCCAGGCAGAGCAAGGTGCAGTCAAAGAGGAGAGTACTGCGGAGGAGGCCCCCAGACTCATATGTTGGAGTCAAGGAGACCCTGGACTTGGGAAGGTTTCCCGTGGAGGAAGAGCGGTGGGTGGGCGGCGGAGGCAGCAAGGTACTGTCGGAATGTGAGAAGGAAGTTCAGACTCCCCAGAAGTCTGAATGAAATGCCTGTGGATGGGTCTGTTGCGCAGATACTAGACCGTGTCACTCCTGTCTGAATGGAAGCCTGTGGGTCCTTGGATGACCACCAGCACGGTTAAGCATGTACTGAATTCTCCTCTTGGGGACGGAAGTGTGAACTAGAAAAGCAAAGTGCATCTAGGAGTCCGTGATTTATGTACCACAGACCTTGCATTACATCTCATGCCTTTTCCCCGTAAGAGAAGATTTATTTCATACCTGGAGTCTTTGCCTAGTTTTCCAGACACCAAGGGGAAGCCTCTGGGCCCAAGCACATTGCTAGAAGCAAAAAGACAAGGCTGATGGCCTCATCGTGCAGAGGCTGTCTGTAAAAAAACAGAAAAAAGTATTCAAAAAGAACAGAAGACCAGAGTCATTCTGTGTAGACCAGTGTTTCTTAGTGGCATCTCTTAAGATACCCTTGCAGGGTAAAAAGAAGAATTCCTTGGTCAGATACGTTTCAGAGCCACCTCAAAATCTATCCCTTGATTCAGGGTTTCACAGTACATTGCTAAGCACAGTAAGAACCTGGGAAATTGTACAAACTTCTTACTCCCCGCGTGTTTAACCGCCCCCCCCCAACAGTGTCTGTAAGCCAGTTCTACAGAACACACTTTGCAGAGCGTTTTTACAGAATCAAACGGCCACATGCTTGGCTTTCTCCCATTGTGATACTCACAATGCTCACCATGAATCATTGTAAAAGCTTAGGGTATGTTCATTTTTTGGAAATGTTTATAATTTATCTTTAAAAACATAGAAAGGGGGGCTAGGGATTTAGCTCAATGGTTAGAGTGCTTGCCTCATAAGCACAAGGCCCTGAGTTTGGTCTCCAGCACCAAAAAATAAAATAAAATAAAAACATAGAAAGGAAAGAGACAAATTGTTTCTTAGGGTTAAAATGAAGTGTCCCCCAAAAGAAATAAACCTAAAGTTATTTGGAAATTTTGCTAAAGTTTTTCCCAATAAGGCTAAGTAACTATCTTTGATGCTGGAAAATCAAAACCATGAGAGACATCATCAGAGTGGCAGTAATAAGGTAATCAGATAAATTTAGTGTTCACATAAACTATTGTATGTAATGCTACAACACTTTAGAGGATAAGGGTTTTTTAAAATAACAGTTTGATTGGAAAGCAACTAAAAATGGATTCTAAAGGTGTGTGATTTTGTATGCCAGAGTTTTACTGCATATCATTATACATATAGTTTCATTCATAATATATAAAGTTCTACCACAGATAACTAATAAAAGTTTAAGAAAATCCTTTTTGAAAATCAAAAATAATATTTTAAACTTTAAGGAAAACATGAAATCCAGTAAAGACAAGTCAGGTTCATCAGGTCGGCTCTGTCCTCCTTAGTTTAGCTGATATGAACATAAAATTAATTAAGCATCTATTCTGTATCACTTAAATCACACAACCCTGCCAGGCAGCTGTTGTTACCAGAGGTTAAATAATTTATTTGAGATCCTTCTGCTATGCAGTACTGATTCTCTGGAGCAAAATTTACAGATTTATTTATTTACTTATTTATTTGGAAAATATGCATCAAATCTCCGCTATGTAAAAAGTATTGTGCCAAGTAATGCACACTAGGTGACAGGGATTGTATTCAAGATCCTGTTCTCGTACAATCTAGTCCAAGACCTGGACATAATAAAAATTACACAGAGCACAAAAAATGATGGAGGAAGATAGGAAAGAGTTGAGTATCAAACACTGAATGAAGTGAACCCCAGGATTCACCCATCCATTCATCATCCATCTGTCCATCCGTTCATTTGTGGTACTCGATATCATAAAGTTTCGCTCTAGTTTAGCTGCTGTGTATTTTAGTTTTCCCTCATCCCAAGAGCTGTAGTCATCAAAGTAGTGTACAAGATAACAATATACTAAGATGTATCTAATTTACAAAGTGTATTGCAGGGGTCATTTAAATGTATGTCCCCTGAGGGGGAGTTTAAATCACCAAAAATCACATGCCCATGTCTCTAATCTGATTTCCCTCTTGGACTGTCCTTGATGTTTCACACACAGACCAGCCCTGCAGCCATGTCTTCTCCAAGGCTAGTTTTTAAATTTAGAGCTTTGGGTAAAAATACAGCAGAATTCCTTTGAGAGTTACAGCCCCATCTGGAAAGTTTCTGTATGGATGTATAAACATCCATAATTTATCCATTTAACAAAATATTTACCAGAAGGAATTCGAAGATAAATGCAAGAAGGAATAAGAGGAAGAAATCCAGAAACCGAGTGTGTTTTACGGTAAATTCAGGAACTATAATTGCAAAACTCTGCTGTTGGTTGAAATTGCAAATATCGTTTTCATTAACTCTTAATCTTTTCATGTCTAAATCATGAAAAAGGGAAATTAAAAACATTTTGCGGCATAGAAGATGTCAGATGGCACTAAAATAAGGAGAGATATCTGCTGGAAATAACATAAAGATTACCGTAAAGTGTTCCTTCATACTTTCAAAGCAGATAATGCCAGAAGCTCATTAATTACATCTTCCTGAAGCATAACATTTTCCAGAATATCCTTTCACGTCCTAGACTGTTTTCTTATTAACTTCATTGGAACTTAATAAGGCGCGCATTTGTTTCTCATTTTTCATTAAATTGCAATTTCCTCAAAATTGCACACATTTTATTTGAATCTGATAATGTGTTTATATAAAACATATTTGTAGCCAAGTGCAACAGCGTTTAGCATTTTCATGAGTTTAGCGTTTAGTCTTCGTGTCATCTTTTGCATTTATATTGTGCATATAGTCAAAATATTATGTGCCTAGGTGCATCGTATATATTTATTTCCAAAGCATCATTAAATTTATACTCTGCAATTGATATTGCCTAGGACCAGCTTTTATTTCCCTAGCCTTTTCTATTCAAAACACAAAACAATCACAAAACTCTCCTAGATGAAATGTTGCAATTCTTCTGGTCTTTATCTTAATTAGAAAAGACCTACAAATGTAGTAACACAGTTCTTTGATTCCCTGTCTGAACTCTCCAGGGTGTGAGCTAGGTAGCCATATTGTATGGTAACAAAAACAGTGTCAATTCCTCTGGCCCCTCTGTCCTGAGGATGAAAGGAGACTGATCGCTAGGCCTGAGAGGCTCTCTTCCCTCTCCTCTCAACTTCTTTTTCCAGCTCCTCTGCCATCTCCCACCCTTGGCAACAGGCTTAACACAACGCCTCACACTGAGCAATAGCTCACTTATTATTAAAAAGTGAATTCACTTAATGAACCTAAAATAAAAGCTCCACATTTACAGCGTCCAAAGAAACAAAGTTGAGATACAGAATTGCCAACTGGGATGTAAACTCCTGCCCAGCGTGAGCCCTGTGACCTTAGATATTTCATGAGATCTCTCTCATCCTCATTTTCATCTTTCTAAAAATGAGGGTTAGCTAAGCAAAAAAGAAGAAGTGTTCCTTTGTCTGGTATTTTCTCCTATTCTCTTGGCTTAATTAAAATTGTATGTCTTAAGAATCACAAACCCAGGTAATGTAACATTCATAGTTCTAGCTAATGTTTATGGGGTGCCAGACCCTGTCCCAAGCACTTGACGTATGTTAACTCATTTGCTCTTTCATGAACTTTCTAAGACAGCTCCTTCAGATTCCTTCTGATATTTTGAAGCTCTTTCCGGGCAGTACCTGGCTGGAATCTTTGAATAGGCCTCTGGAAGTTCCCCAGTGCTCTGAAATAGATCCAAAGCATTTGTGCAGACTAGAATTACAGAGAGTCCTAAGATTTATTTAACTCGGTAGTAATCTGATTCACCAATCTGCTTATTTCCCTCTGAGAGGTCACCTCTGTGTATGGGTTTCAGTGATCATATTCTCATTTGTGTACACAAAGCATGAAGGCTAAAGGCTGGAGCTTTGAAGCTGCATTGAAAGCTAAATTGGAAAGGGCTCTGCGGGCTCTCGGGCAGAGCTTGGGCTGTGGTTCTCAACATCTTCAAGCCTGGTTTTTTAGAAACAGGTCAAGCATTGAGCCCAGAATTAATTCAGCTACCTTTTTCTCTGCTTCTCCTGTGCTGCAGAGCAATTGTGTTCATTGGTGCCACTAGAAAACTGTTTGCTTTCCCGGATCTCCTGTTACTTTATGGGCATTCTACCTCTGTCTCTCTTCAAAACGGCCCTTCCCAGGTCTCCTGCTGGGTCTCCCAGGAACTCAGATTTCCCTGTTCTCTGTCCTCAGCGCATGGGAACCCATGGAAAGCTTTTCCCTTTAGTCTGGCCGTCAGGTAGAGCCAGCCGTCTGCCACCCCCTGGCAGGAAGAAATGGGTCTACCTGTTACTCACTAAAGTGGCTTTGTGATTCGGGGCCAAGGCGTACTGGGTATTTGATAATGACTTGTTGAACCAATAAACTGGGTTAAATATGGTAAAACTAAGTACTTCTGTAGTTACAATTCTGTTGTCAGTTTTGGAACTGACAGCTTTGCTCAGTGCTCCCTGTTATTATTAGAACATGAGGCAGTGGTAACAAACAGTTTGCATCGCTTGACCTGTTCTATTCATGTATTTGCAGGCAAATGGACACAGTTTTGTACATATGGAACATGAGAAAGCTGTATTACTACTGAAGAGTTTCCAGAACACAGTAGACCTAGTTATTCAACGTGAGCTTACTGTCTAAATATTTTTTATAAATACTGAAGATATGTCTAGCCAGACCTAATGTTCGAAAAGAAATTTATACATAGAAACAAATTTTGCCAATTGCTGGACCAATGGCAAACATTAGTGCCAAATGTATAATACTATATGTTAGCACTGATCATCCTGAAAAATGTTAACTCTATAAATACAGTGTTCATGTGGTTATGTATAAGTTTTAATTGTCAGCCTCTGGCTGTGCATTGGTGCAGTTTTGTTTTTGTTTTTATTTTTTAATCAAATAAGTTTCTTCTCAAAGTGGATTTCATGTAATTTCGGAGCACGGAAGCACACACAAGCTCTTTATGAATTCTGCTCTCCATCAGAAACACTGCCTCAAAGTTGTATATGCCTTTATATAGAAAATACAAATATAAAGAATTGTAATTCCCATAAAATATTTCTAGCACAAGGTATATGTTGGCATATATACAAAAAGAATATAGAGAAAAACAATATTTTCATAAACTAAACATCTCGGATTGAGAAAGAAAATATATCTTAAAATAAGACTTTACTATATTGAAACTTTTTCAATAAACATTACATGATAATGCCTTATGAAAGTAACTGTACATATGGTATAAAGTGTTTATATTTGGTTCCATATTCATTTGCTAAATTCTCATAACACAGAGTGAAATATTTCATAAATTATCCACTTACCTCTGGGACCTGAATAAAATAGGACAAACTAATGCCTTTAGCTAATTATAATACATGCAGAGTTAAGAAATAGACTAAAGGTCATTGTAGATGAGACTTTTTCACCTCACACTCGAGCAGTGAATGATGGGTGGCGGGAAAGGCATTGTTTTATTTCTTTCAAGTTTATGTTGGTTATAAACTGTAGCCCCCGTTATTTCCTTACGTGCCAAAGTGGAATTTATTTGTGTGCTGCTTTATTTAACTTGCTACTTAAGATATTTATTGTTAAGGAAGACTTGTCAGAAGGTTCTGGTGGGTGATTTAAACACTTCGCTATTTAAATATGAAACTTCAAATATAATGTCTCAGAGCTGGTTTATTCATATTATTAATCCCAGTACCAATTTTTGTGAACAGAAATAGTACATAAAACATTTCCTCTCCAAAAGCTTCAAGGTATATAACATTTTGAATATTCTCACTAGACAAGCATTTTTTTTTTTTTTTTTGGTGGTGCCGGGGATCGAACTCAGGCCCTTGTGCTTGCAAGGCAAGCACTCTAATCACTGAGCTAAATCCCCAGCCCCTAGACAAGCATATTTAATGTAGAAATTATTTTCTGTGACATTGGAACTATTTTCTTCTATGAGTAATCAAAATTCATTTTATAATCCTTTAAAATATTTCTTTATATGTTATTTATGATTTGATTAAAATATTAATGTGAAATTTCAGAACAATTTTCCAGAATTGGTTGTATGCATTCTCTCTCACATTTCAACATACGTTATACATAGATATATAGCGGATTTACTTTCCATGCTAGTGTTTCAAGCATTCTATCGGATTTTGCAATAGAATCACATATGGATCACACTAGAGCTCTGAGAATAATATTTGTAAGTTTAATGTTTTATGGGGACATTGAAAATATTGTATTTTTATAGGGTCTGTTAAAATGAGTCACTTATTAGAAGTACGGTGGTATTTTTTGGCATAGAATTTGTCACTTGAAGGCAAATGATACTTCATTTTATAGATGATACACTAATTTTGATGTTGCTTTATGTCAGGGTGACATGATACCATGATTTCATAAGCTGTGACAATTAGCTAACGATTAAACGACTGGCCTATTTAGTATATTTCCAGGAAGTGACTTCTAAATGCATTTTAAAAGTTGCTGGCGAGGAATGTCTTCCAGACCCTACTTTTCCTTATCGAAACCTCGTGCCACCCCAGTGCATCCAGACGTCCTTGGATGGTGACACTAATTAAGGTCAAATCCCTCCCTGGCCTCAAGATCACGTCAAGGAAAAACAAACTCATGAGCTAGCTTGGTGACAATGAAACATCTCAGTCATCACATCAGTGTGGTTTAACCTTTCGTGGGAGAGAGATGTGGGGAGAGAGCCAGAGGTAGGAGTCCCCAAGTCGTTCTCTTCTGTCGGGTTTCCACAGCAACCCCGGAGTGTGAGAAGATACTCCAGAGGCCCTGACCCGAGAGGGTCAGGACCCTAGTAGACACCCTGCCACTCCTGCGTGACAACGCTGTTGGGCAAATGCTTTAATAATTCCTATTCTGCTGTTCAGAAGTGAGGGAAAAAGGAAAAAGATCTCTCACCAACTGGAAAAGAAATCCAATATGCCAAAGCACCTCCTTGTCAATTGTACTACTATGCTGCGTCCTGAGAACAGGCAGGTAATAAGGAAGGGAAACTGTTTTGTTAAGGTTTCCTGAATTGAATCATTAATCACTTGAGGGGTAAAAACTCTAATATATTTTATAGGTGACTAAGAATCAACAAGTGATTTTTGAGTATTGACTTTTTTTTTTTTTTTGAGTTTACTGATTTGCTGCCTGAAACTAGAATCTGGTCCATGTTAACAAGAACAAAATAATTCAAGGGCACGCCTTCGAAAAAAGAAAAACCAGTAGCAATACAGAGTGGAATTGATGACAGCTCCAGGAGGCCAACTCAACCTCTTGGTTTCTATGGGAATTTTCCTGTCTCTCTGAGGAAGCTGTTTATATGAGAAGGATCAGTCAGATGTAATGGAGGGGACTAAAAAAGCTTATAGATGGAAAGAACAAACACTGAAAATTATTAGCAGAATTACTGCAGATTTTGTAAGACGAACAGGCATTAGTTTTAGGTATTTAAAGAATTATTTACAAGATTTACAATATTCTGTCATAAAAAGTTTCTCATGATAATCCCAGCCCTCTGGACAAGCCAAGTCACCTAAAAATATATAATAATTTCAAAATATGTGTATTTTTGACAAGGAATACTCAAAGTCAGCATAACATACCAGTATTTGCACCCGGCTAATCTGTGTCCCGTTTACTTAGAATTCTAATTATGCGAACATCAAACAATCGGAACCTTCCCTTGGGTTACTACCTCCGGCATAGAAAACTGCTCTGAAGAGGGGGTAATAAACCAACACTAACCCATTTTTAATAAATGATCACACACAAATCACTAGTATAATTGCTTGTTTAAAAGTAGGACTGGGGTTAGGGATTTAGCTCAGTGGTAGAGCTCTTGCCTAGCAAGTGCAAGGCCCTGAGTTGAATCCCTAGCACCCAAAAAAATTTTTTTTTAATAAGTAGGACTAAAATATCTTTTCCTATGTGAGCTAAAGAAGCAAGAAAATAGATTTCCATATTTAAATATTAAGTGAAAAGTATTTAAATTTGCTAAAATATCCGATAAAACCAGAGAAACTTAGTATTTGTTATCATAAAATCTATTTAATATCTCCACTAAAATTTAAAGCTTTGGAAAACATGGTGCACTTGTCAACTTGTCCTTCCATTGGCTTTTAGTGCTGTTCTTAATCAGATGCCCCATGTGGGCACACAGGTCAAGAATGTCGATTCTGATGCCTACTCTTAACAAAACCATGACATAGCCAGATGAAAACCCATACTGGTGTAGGACTACCACCTTGAGTCCCTGGTAAATTCACTCAGACAACACATCTGACTGGTTCCTCAAATGCACAGCAGCAGGTCCACTGGAACATTGCATGTTTTAGTTACGTTTCTCATTGCTGAGACAAAATACCTGACACCCAGAGTTAAATGAGGAAAGTTTTATTTAGCTCACAGTTTGTAGTGGTTTCAGTTCATTGTTGGCTGGCTCCAAGGCAGGGCGGCAGGGCAAATGGGCATTGCAGAGGAAAAACTGTTCATGGTGGGCAGAAGGCAGCAATGCAAGGGGTTGACAAGCCTCTTTCTGTCCCTTATATTTTATCCAGGCTACCTTTAGGGTGGGCAGCACTCCCACCCTTAATCCTGGTATCACATCCTGGATCCCAGAAGAACTATGCCAAACAAATCAGTGGACTAATTTAGTAATCACGCACTCTAAATCCAGCCACCTTTGAAAAAGCCCCACCTATGACTGCATGACACTTTGGGGGGACATCTAGAAACAAACCATAACATTCCATTAAGCCGAAAGTTAAAAATTATACAAATAGTAAAATCCAGTAAATTAAGAAGATGGCTCCTTTATCTGATAGGAAGAAAGCAAGGTGAGGGTCCAGTGAAGTTGCTCTCACAATAATGCTAAATTTCTCTCAAGCCCAATAAAATGTTCAGATATGAGCTAGCAATGTGCCCCTTCTACAGTCATAGCATTCTGATCGCCTGGGAATTGGGAAAAATTTCCAGATTCAAAATCACTTGTCAAACTTGCTTTCCTTGGCAATACAATTCCTCTCTATGAAGCAATGCATCGTGCTTTTTGCACAATATTTCCCATCATCTCCCCAAAATACATTATGACAAGAAAATGGGATGTGGGGTGTGGAGGAATGGGTGCACACTGTGGAAAGCATGTAGGTTAGCACTGGGGGAGACCCCGTGGGTTGGCTTTGCTGCCATCCTTGATCCAAAGCGTTCACACAATGCACTCCAGGGCACCCCAATGTATGAGACTAAGCCAGATGCAATTGAGTTTTCCGGTTCCATCCTGACACATGCAAGGCTGACCTCTCTCCTTGCGGCTGTGGCTGCTTGAGAGCCAGCCCTTAGCTCCCGTGCCATCGGGAGGCCGTGATTTCTTCTCCTACCCTGCTGTGAAACGAGCAGAAGCCCCCCTTAGAGCTCTAGCTGGTCAGAAACCCTTGAGTCTCAGCAGTGGCTCCAGCTACCACTCTGGGAGGAGCCTTCTTAGACGGAGGCTGGAGCAGTGGCATTCACCAAAGCCCCAAGGTCACTGACAACGAAAATGAAACTTACGGGCAAGGGCTGAGGGTGGCAGTGCCTTAAGCGAACTGTTTCCATTTTTCATTATTTGGGGTTTTTTTTTCTGTCTTTTAAATGTTGGATTTTGCCATAGTGGGGGACTTTCTCCGAGCCTTCTAAAAAAAAAAATCATAAAATTCTTCTCTGGTGAGTGCCTCCCACCTCCCAGGAGCGGAGCCTCTGTGGGCTAGCAGGAGCGCGGGAGTGGCGCAGGCCGATGTTGGAAGGAGCCGCTCGGCAGGGCAATTAATGGCTTGAGCAGCCGTCATGGCTGCTTGCTGATGGGACGGGTTGCGGCCTTCCTCCCCTCAGCACGTCTGCAGAGACTGTTTTGAAACTCTGCCGAGGGTGTGAACAGCATGGCTCCTACTTTGGAGAATTCAGAGTTCTGAACCAGGGTGGGGAGTTAAGTTCTGCAGGAGCTGCGGTGGAGACTGAGGACTGGGCTTTGCCTCCCCGGGGGTCTTACGGTGCCGTCTGTTAACCTGCCCTGAGAGCCGCTGTGGAGGAACAAGGAGAAATGTCCCGAGAGAAGGGAAGGAGTTGCCTGGGTTCGACTTTGAAGGCGTTTCCTCAACTAATCGGTTTCTGCGGTTGAACTCTGTGCAGGGTCACCAGCTCATGCTCTTTGTGGCGATATATTAAATGCTAAGTAAGGTTAAAAAAAAATAACCTGAGTGTAAGACATTCCCACATTGTGTGGGTATCTGTGCATGAGTTTCTTCCCAAATGGACCACGTAATGCACCTTCTGGGGGCCTAATTTTGGTCATGGTCACACCACAGAGAGCAGAAAGTTATAAAGGTCAGGCAGCATTTATAAAGAGAAACCAGTAAAATTCTGTGACTCTACTAGGCAACACTGGACCCAGCACTGGCCTGACTCGGAGAAAAAATCACAGGTCCATTGTTCACAAGTGAGATTTTTAAACCTAGCATAATTTCTGTTTTTAAAAATCTCTCTTACTTTCATTCTTTAGAACAGTATAATTCTCAGTGGCTATAGGAATTGGTGCTAAGGAAAAAAGTTAAATGAATCTTCCACTGTTTCCCTAGTTTTGAAAGTATTTTTCTACCAGTGTTGTACAAGTGTATTGTTTGTGCTGATTTCTTGTCTTTCTTCCAAATAATATGAGGAGTAAGCAGCCTGACAGATAGCCAGGTATCTCTACACAGAATCCATTGTCATCAGCAAGCATGTATTTTCTCCACAGGAAAACATATAGTGTGGCTGCATCTCAGAAGCCAAAGATACGTTCTTTATGAATGCACAACAGTTGGAGTCGTTTTGTTGGAGAGTATAGCAAAAGTATTCATTGCAGTGATTATAAATATTCTGATAAGATACTTATTGAGCATCAACAACATATGAGGCACTGCGAGAAACAAACTGTAGCCTCTTATAGACAGAATCTCACAATCAAGTGGAAAGAGAAGTCCCAAACAGTACAAGGCAATATGGTGAGTCCCTTTGTCCCTGCCCCCGGCCCACCCTAAAACAGGAGGAAATGACATCCTTAGCTTGTCACATCTTCGGGGTTTGAACTTGGCGATCCATTTGGAGTGGCCAGAAGGGTCCTGTGGCCCCTGGGAGGTCATTTAGATCCTTGGCAGGGCGAGGGAAATGGCGAACTGATGTGCCAGAGTATCTTGCTGGGCGAGGTCAGTAGAAAGCAGAAGAGCTGGAGTCTCCCGAGAGGGAGAGGGACCCCGGTTTTGTCATGTCTAGAGAAGAAAGGGAACAGCATGAGGGATGGTGTCCTTCGGGCTGGTCCAGCCCTGTGTCTAGAGACCCCTGACGGCGAGAAGGGGATAGAAGTCAGCACCGAACAGACATGAGCTTCTTAATGAGAGACCTTCTTCCATGCTGAGTGGTCACCAAGGTCCCTCCTGTGACTACAGGAGTCCCCGCAGCTCAGTGTTGGGAACCCTCCAAAGTGCAGTGCAGCTGGCCGCCTTTCATATTTATTTCTTTCATCTGTGTGGGAAAGAACTTTTCTTCCCCCTGCGTGCGAGCCAGTCAGTCCTACAGAAATACTGCTTCTGTGAGGCCGCGTCCCTCATATGCACATCAGCAGCTGCTTACTCTGCTCAGGAGAGTGTCATCCTGTGAATCTAGGTCGTTTGTTTTTTCTTCATCCTTCGACGGCGTCTCCTGTCCTGAGTCCTGGCCGTGTGTCTACAGCCTCTACCCACACTGGCTCCTTTCCCAGCGGCTTCTGCTGCCCGTGCCGTTTCTAAAGTGCCAAAGCCATACACAGCATCCCGGGTCCAGCTCCAACAGCACCACAACCACAGAACCGTCCCCGAGTGCCGTGGGAAGGAATTTCTCTTCTGGGTCCTGTAGGCGCTTGTCTGTCTTGCAGTGTCCTCGTGTTCTGCCGAGAGCGCAGCTCCTTGGAGTTTCCCTGCCCTTTTCCTGCCGTGTGCTCCCTGAGAGAGGAGCAGACATTCCACGAGGTTCAGGATGACACATCTGCTTCTGCTTATCCTATTCCCTGCATTCCCTGGTGTCAGGACTTAGTAGGTGCTCAGTAAGTATTCATGAAATGATTAAACAGAGACCACAGGCCGGGGCCACCAGTGCACTTCACAGATAGTGAGAGAAACAGGAAACTGATGCTCGGCTTGCACACAGTTAAAAACAAACCTTTTGCCTTCTCAGTTCACTCACCAGTCTCAGTTTTGTGAAAGAAGAAAACAAATCTGAAGTTAATCTTCTTCCTCTTGCAGACATTTCTTCTAAAAGCTTTTAGGCCTTTTGTGCCGTTTTGATGGTTATGTTTAATTTCCCTTTTATGTGTTCTAAAGACCTTAACACTGTCTAAAACATTTAAGAAGTGGCTTTGTTCATTTTGTTGGAGCACTCCATATTTAGACTTCCGATTTCTTTGGATTGTATCTCTCTTCTGGGAAGAAGTCGCACATAGCCTTGTCAGGAAAATACCCTAGAGAAATGAGCGCGTGAGGTTGAAGTCAGAGCCGGCTCGGCATCTTAGAGCTCACCAGGTCCCCTTCCGCCACCCTGCCGAAGGGCCCCGAGGCCACCAACACGGTTTCATTCCTTTCTTCCTTCTAAGGACAATGAAAAGTGGATTCCAGCCCCTTAAAAGAAAACTGCTAAGTGGGGTGAACCTCCCAAGAATGAACTCCTAACCACAGCTCATTTTACTCCGATTTTACCGTGATTTCCTGGCAAAGCAAAACACTTCTGTCTTAACTGTCTCACAAAAATATTTGCCATGTTTTTCTATTCAAGTTTCAGAGCAAATTGAGTCCAGAATCGAGTGAAATATTTCTCAAACATGAAACCTTTTTGTCACCTATTCTTCTGCTTAGACTACAAATCCTAATTTCTCCTATCTTGCCCTCTGCTTTTAATACTTTTTATAAAGGGAATTTACTAGCTCTCTGTTTTGGCTCATTCAGTCTTCCAACTTTTGGTTTAGAATGCTTCAGAGGTCACGAGTCGGCCCTGGAGGGATAGAATGTGACAGCTCTGTCCCCAAAAGGCCACTTGGCCTGAGAGCCCGTGTCTGCATGGTGTCCGAGAAGAAAGTGGCCCGGGTCTGAAAACGCGCTGCAGAGGGTAACGACAGGGGGCCAGTGTTGGGACAGTAAGTGGGGAAGAGCAGTCTACGGTAGTAAGAGTACTTTAAGTGTTTTCAGTGAGAGCATTTTGGAGTAATACGTGAGGAACGATACAAGCAGCAAGGGCTGGATGAAAGGGGGAGGTGAAATTATTCAGGAGTAAGAATGAGAAACGGAAAATGAGAGCGAGAAAGGCCTGGAAAAGAAGAACAGAGAGAGAGTGAAGGGAAGAGTCAGATTCCCGTGTTCATTCCAGGCCCTTCCCAGGCAGCCCTGGATCCTTTCCGTCCCCTCTCCTGACCCGAAGTGTGACCTTTCAGCTCTTCTTGGCCGCTGGCCTCTTTCCTGCTGTTCCAGATGTCAAGGGAAGAATTCAAGATGAAAACTAAGGCATATATTAGAAATGCATTCTGTTTCATTGCTGTGCATTTCTAGAAGCTATTTGTGTAACGTAGTGATCATTTTCTAAGTCAGGCCACTTTTCAGAACAAGGATCGTCACTACAAGGTACCTCATAAAAGTTTATCAGAGCTCTTTCCTGAAATGCAGACATATTCCATATAATCCAGATAAACAACCTGGAGAGGGCCAGATCTGCTTCCTCCCTTTGGGACAGAGTTAATGCTGTTTTGGAGAAGCAGCTGCCACTTCTCTCTGTAACCCACCCTGATAAAGCTGATAAATCAACAAATTGTGTTTCATCCCAATAAAACCCGCAGTTTGAATTAGTGGAGTCAAATTACTGGAGTCAAACTCTGTAGTGCTCCCCTGGAGCTGGACACACTGTGCCTGCCGTTACAGAAACCACCACTAGATGGAGCCATAATATCTAGATTTTGTCCTTCAGCCTTAACAGCCCAAATTCAGCAGATTTGAAGACGATTTTGCTCGTGTAATTGTTAGTAGCACCCCTTTCCATATTCTTTCTAAAGAACGAATTTTGAAACAATGCTCTGACCAATCTATGAAGAATATAAGAACTTTGGCTTATTCTAAGTGGTTCCGATAATCGTTCAGTTTAATGATCCCATCTCCCAGTTTATTAATTCTCCTCTAATTTCTTGTGTTTTCCAAAAATTTTGTGCCAGCTTCCCATTATTTTGAGCATGCTCTGTCCATACCTGCTCAGTCCTAGTATGCGGGAATATATTTCCCACAAATCACTCAAGTCTTATTTCTTACATGTGCGGTTAAACATCAAGTATAAGTTCACCTGGCATAACCTTCTTTATATATTTTCAGACTGGTCCAATCTGAGTCTGCGTGCGTCTGTGGATAGCTTTATCTCCAGCTGACATCCAGCAGTAAGTAGGCAGCTGCTATAAACTCCTCATTTTTCATTTTATCTATGTGTACAAGTAATCAACACAATGTTATAGTCAGATTTAATCTTATTATGAACTGAATGAGAAATGTATTTGAAAAAGCATCTTATCCAGTGAAAATCAGATCCTAGGGAAGCTGATGGTCTTCCCGGCCTCCCTCCCTTCAGGCCGAGTCTGTGGGTTGAAGGCTCAGAGCCCTGCCCGCCTTGCTGACATGTGTGCCCAGGCTATTTCGGTTCTTCGATATTTGGAGTTTCAGGGCCTCTGATGGCTGGAACGTGGCTAGAGAAGCCAAATGTTTCTGTTTACATTTTCTAAACTAACTATATCTCCACCCTGAAGACTCAGCCAGCACCCTAATCTGGACGCCCCCTTTGCTAATTCCATCAAAACCCTGTTTATTTATGGACTCATGGAATTTCTCTGCCAACCATCTGATCTTCTTTGTTTTCTTCTAACCGAAAGCAAGCCTAGAGGGAAAAGAAGGGTTGTTCCCCCCTGAAGTTTGTGCAGAACTTTTAAAATCCTAGTGTTTTCTGCCAAAGGAAAGCGTTTCCTTGTAGGCACACAATCACCGATCAGTAGTCCAGCGGGCCCCTTCTTGGCAAATCCTGTTCAGCCTTCTGGCCTGCTTTCTAGCAGGGTGGTCCCCAGCCCGCACATTTCAGGGCCCCGGCCTGGCCGCTCGCCAGCTGTGCTTCATTGCTTTTCCAGAAACGTAATGTGGACAGGACATCGCCACAGATCTTAAAGCGAATGCAGCAGGTGCCCCCCTTGCTGTAGTCTTTTGGGTACAGCGTTTGGTGTTTTTCTTTGCCTTGTTCTGTTCCGTCATCTTCATTCCTTCTAGATGTCCGTGAGCTTCTGAAGATAGACAACAAAAATTGGGAAGAATTTTACTGAGAGAAAACCACTGAAAGTTTCTATCCGTGTACCCCAATAGTGCTTTTTGCTTTTTCTTGTCCTCATGCCAGGACTGCACCACCTCGAGACTTCTGGTATCGACTGTGAAGGGTTTTATCTTCATCACATCTGACTGGTCTGAGCTTTTTATTTTTGAGAGCAGTCTGTAGGTCAGCACCAGCGCAGCTCCTCTGTGCTAATGATTCTCTCAGAGCCCAGGATTGTGGCTTATTGCTTTCCTTTATTTCCCCCATCTGAACCCCGTAATGATGAACAGTATTATCATTTTCTGCCCGCGCCATGATATGCCAGCTTGGGAAGCTGTGCCCTGATTCGGGACAAATGGGAAGTCGCTTGGACTGAGTTGGAGTGGTGCCTCCCGAGCTGTGGAAGAGCAGGAGGCGGGAAATGGTTCCCTGCGCGCCCCTGTCTCCCCAAGAAGCTGGCTGGCCAGCTGAGAAAGGATCGGGTGGTCGTCAGAAGCAAAACTTCACGTTGGATGTTTCCTCTATGCCGTCATTCTGGAAACCATTTCTGACGTGTAACTCTTGTCTTCACTGGAAGTCGTTTCATTTGTTTCAAAACCAGCCATCTTTGATAGAAGGTTTTGGGACACAGTTCTTCAGCTGTACTTCCAGGATCGTTCGATCAGCAGTAAGGATTTTGTACTTGATAGGGTCACTCAATCTCCTTATGATCAAGACAGATTCCCTGGCAGGCCATCACCGTGCTACGTCTTTTACCAAACCATGAATGTTGCTTGCGACATTGCAGATCTGTGTGACCATTTCCCTGAAAAATTCAAACTTGGCAGTTAGGCTCACTTGCGCTCTCTTTCTCTCTCTCTCCCTTCATCCCCCTCTCTCTCTCTACACACACACACACACACACACACACACACACACACACACAC